>JAQGBX010002261.1:0-21094 GCA_034698745.1 Megaphyllum sjaelandicum | reverse complement strand
TTCTTGGCAACTGATCAACTCTTTGGAATCTTCTAGATCTTTCTCCATCCTTGGCAATCATCCATAATTGTTAGGAATGTTCTTGAGTAATTAGTATGGAATGCACCTTGCATTCCATACTCTCAGGCAAGCTTGCATAACGTTGGTCATTATCCTCCTAATGACCATGACACCAGGACCTTGGACCAAGGGTCCTGACAAGATGAGCTTGTCGAAGCATTTGCTCAGCTTTGAGTATCGTACGTTGTGTACTCTTACCTGCATGGTCTTGCTTCGGTGATCATTACAAGATTTACCTGGAAATGTGCGACTTTGTGCTGACAACATATTATTGTGGAAATTTTACACATTTCCGGAGTCCATAGATGACATGCAGGTCGAATGAGCTGGAAGGAGGCTTAAGTCGAAGCATTTGCTCCGCTTCGAGTATCGTTGGTCATTCCGACCTGCTTATTCATGCTTCAGTGGCCATTGGCAGACTTACCTGAAAATGTTCGACTTCATATCTGACAGCTTCTTCTTATTGAAACTACACATTTTCAGAGTCCATTTAATAGCAGACATGGTGGACAGATGTCTGGGCGCCTTTTGCCTTACAGGCACTGCGCCCTTATACCGACCAACCAACCAACCAACTAACCATGGTGGACAGGTGAGCTGGAAGCAGACTTTTGTCGAAGCATTTGCTTCTCTACGAGTATCGTTGCTTTCTCATTCCTGCTTGCCCTTGCTTCAGTGATCATTGCCAGATTTACCTGAAAATGTTCAACTGTCTTCTGACAAAATGTTCTTGCTAAAACTTGACACATCTCAAGCATTTAATGTACACATGGGGCGAGAAAATGCTGTATTTTACTCAGTGGTTTATCGTGCTTTAGAGGTGATGCTCAGTTTTACCTCAAAAAGTTTCACTAGAGATCGAAAGCATGTTCCTGCTGAAAATCTAACTTCCCCAGTCCTTAGCTTAATATATCTGAGATGAGGTCACATAAGCTGCAAGCTAATTTAGTAAGAAGCATTTGCCCCGTTTGAGAGTAAACATCGTTGTTCTGACCTACACTATTTACTCATGCTTTAGAGATCATGCTTAGCTTTATCCGAAAATGTTCAACTATAGCTCGACAACATGCATGTCACTGTGGAACATTACACGTTACCCGAGTACGACAGTACGTACAGTAGCTGAGCATAGGTCTGATGAGCTGAAAGCAGGTTTAGGGTGTGAAGCATTTGCTTTATTTGCTGATCTACACATTTACCCGCTTTGTTAATGCACACGTGATCATGCATCTGCATGATTTACGAAGTCCTTCAAATGTGGGCAGTAATTTGCAAAGGAGGTGCAAACTTTTTAGAACCTGTAATTGTCGATTTCGGAGCGAGAGACCCACCCTGTACTACAGGAGGTGCAATATCTGTCTGCTCCATTTTTCGGGATAAATACAGTAGAAGTAGGGAGCAAGGATCTAATATAGTAACTCATTGTGTGAACCCCATGCAGGGTTGTCTGGGGTTATAAGACGCAGCAGAAGAGAAAAAAATATGAAGTATGGCTTTTCTTGAATGTCAGGGTCAGTTTTGTATAGGCTGGGTGACCGCCAAATTAGGATCCTTTTCTTAAGTACCCCCCGTGTGTGTGGACATGGGGTGAAGCGCATAGCTGCTTTTTTAAGTGCGAAATACTTCGAGTCACTACTGCTAGTACAAGAAGTGAAACTTGTAAATTGGAGAATTGAAGCAACGAACGATGGACCGTAAAGATAGGGGCTCAGCACTGCCCCCTATGAGTTTTCTCCATCTGGCCCAGAGATGAAAATCAGGACCCTGGCGATAGGGGAACGTGACAGGCAAATGAGGCTTGGAGTCCCCCTCCTAGAAGCCAGCCAGCCTGGTTTCAAATAAAATTATGATTAATTGCCCATGCCACTTGTTTTTTTATTGCCTTTTAACCCCCCGATGGGTCCCCCTCCCCTAATTTAGTACCTCGAGGAACCACAATGGTTGAACCGCAGTGAGTGATGGGTAGATGGCTCCCAGCCTGTAGAAAGTTAACCCCCTCTGCTGTAACGTAAAACGTTTCCGGATAGCTTTCTTCCAACGAAACATGGTGTAAAATTATCAGGAAAATGTTCAGGCTCTTAAGGACCCTGGCTTAAGAGGTCGGAGATCAACAGCTTCTCTCGTTCGTTTTTTATTTTAGAAGCAGACGGGTTTTCAATGGGAATTCCCGTGTCCCCATCCTCCATTCATTCGCAGATAGGTTTTGGAGTGTTAGTCACTTTAGGATCTTTTCTGAGTTTTTAGCACTCAAGATCTGATAATGTTCTCATGAGAAACGTGTTTTTTGGTATCGAAACTTTTCAAAATTTACCTCAAATCTGAAACTATTGACGAATAAGATGTCTGTGGCCATTTCAAGTTCTGCAAGTTTGGGTCTCCTCACATTTGTTCATAGAAAGCCGTGTTTGTTTAATTCCAATGATTCTGCATTAACTATATATACAATGTTATTTTTCATATTTACGGTGAGTCTAACTGGGCTTCTGGAGAATTTCCAATATCGCCAGGGTTCAGATTTTCATCTCTGGGCCAGATGGAGACAACTCTTCCAAGAAAATCTACCCAAGCTTTAGCTGCAAAATCCGAGTTTTTTTTTTTTTTTTTTTTTTTTGGATGGAGACCTGTTGCCATAGTTGTTGAGCTTCAAATGATGTTGCGTTTCCCTAATGTAAACTACAGTATTTATTCGGAGAATACCGTTGGTTTTAGAATCGATCCATGTTCAGTTTTTCACGACTGAAATACCGTTTGTGGAAGTAGGATTTTGATTCTTGAACATCTTCGCAGAACGTTATTTTGTGACATGCATCAGAGGAGTGGCTGTTCATCGAGAATCCTGAGTTTTGAAGAGATGTCCATCAAAGATCCGACTGATCTACCGATGATCCTAGCTTTTGCTTCGGAACATTCCGCATGCATGCTTGTCCCAAGACGGAAGCTTGTCATTCCGCCTTGCTACTGATCTATCATGGAGATCTGCGGATGTGCGTTCAATACCATTTCTTGATCCGCTCTGAGTCTCGCTGCTTCCAAGTTTTTCTCGCTGTCCATTCATACGTGATGTATCCTAATTCTTCACCGTGGACGGGAGATTTAGAGGGATTTGTTCCCGCGGCTGCATCGCCCTTCTGGGATTAGCGATCAATGCAGTGTGCCACCAAAGTCAACTCTGGAAGACATTGACTCTGCCTTGTTCAGCACGCTCCTTTACGCCCATTATACATGGTGTATTCGATGATAGTAGGCCTACATGCGGTACTTATAACCTGCGTTCGTTCCATAAGCACTTGAGCCTCCATAAACAGTATAGTTGGCACTCGAGCTGAAGCCCAGTGTAAACAATGGTCCTGGCTGCCATTTGAACAATAACGTTGATTGTGGAAGTGCCTCCGAAAATCCGATTTTCGTCGTTGAGGGTGCAGTTGGAGCTGGAATCTAGACGCATTATGCAAATGAATGGTGGAAATAAGCACGTTTGATGCTACCATTACGATGTGTAGGCATTTATGAAGCGAATATTTGGGCGGGATTGAAGCGCATCGGCTCTATTATCCTGAAAAGCAATTAATTTTATATCGCGTGTGCGCTGGCTCTGTAATTAACTTTGTTATGTTGTGCAAATGTCCTTATTATATACCCTTCGGAGATGCTGGGAAGGCCCGTAGACGTCCTCTCTAATTAACTCCAAAAATTGTCTTTTCTTCCGAAAAATCCCAATAGCAAATCGATCGCTTTTCACTCCCAATTACGCGGGGGGTCGAAGAAACTGCCAAGTTTTATTATTAGTTCGCTATATGATTGCGCCATGGCTGGCCTCCAGGCTCTTCTGTCAGACCCGTCTGTTAACCCGCACCTTTATTATATAGACTAGGTTTTTTTTTCTTTTCTTCTACGTATCTTTGTCCAAAAAACCGTAATGTATATTAATGCTGGGAAACTTCGATCGTTGATTGAAATTTCCGTTTGGCAACCGAAATTCGGTTTTCGAAGGTTTGATTTTAATCGTCGATTAAAACTGAATGTGGTGCAGTTTTTTCGAAATTGTTGAAGTATGAGATCAGGGACGCTGAAATTTGTAGTTTTGTATAAAAAGTATTTTGAAATATCCTGTAGAAAAGTAAAAGTCTCAAATTTTTCGTTTACACTGAGCACATATCGGTTAAAAGTAATGATTTAAAATAAAAGTGAAAAATAAGTTTTAGAGCTTTTGTTTGTTATTATTTATAGGATACTAGCGGAAAAACGGCCTTTCCTGGGTAAAAATTGCTGTTTGATTTTCTAACCTCTTTATTCGACCAGGAGTTAGATTTAGTTGTCCTTGTCTCCAAAAGATGGGGCTATATGATCTGGATACACCCCGGATGGGGGGAGAACTGGTTTGACAGTTTTATGGCCCCATGGTAAATTGAAAAGATTTATGACCTTGGAATTCCCCACGGAGTTAACGCTTTTGGGGGTGTGCCATGATTGGCCAATAATATCAAAGCCAGTCAGCCAGCCAGTGACGAAAAAGATGGCGTCTTTTTGTATTTTATATATGTAGATAGAAGTTTAAATTGGGTCATGAGTTTGTCGTTGTATAAATTGCATGGCTCGTTGCTCAAAAATAATCTGGGAACACGTGCACTGCATGTTGTAATCGACAAAAATTTCATCTTGTTCTAGAATTCTGGAAACGTTTTGAAAATAAACTATAACACCGTTTTGAAAAAAAAATCATTCTTTAATCAGAAGTCGGAAAAAACGTAACTTCAACAATAACAACTTAAGTTTCATCGAAGTTTGAATGAAATCGTATACATGCACCACGAATTTAAATGAACCTCGATGATAACGAGGTTCATTTAAATTCTACTACCGACCACTTGAAGATGTCATATTATGCACCACGAATATTAATGGGATTAATATTAATTCATATTGTTTAAAGTAGGGCCTATATTTATGTAACATAGCACGCATGATTGGTAACTCGAAAAATGCATTCATTTTAGTCGAAAATTTGTAATATCCGAAATCGGAATTCGTCTTAAAAGCGAGTTCCTGTAAACGAGGTTCCACTGTATGACTAACCCAACTAGATGGAACTGCAAAAATGAAACGGTATAATTAAGCCTCTTACAACCTTTAACAAAACTGCACGTGTAGTTACAAGTACTCAATACTGCTACATTTCTGTCTTCCTGAATGCATCAGATGATGGGCATACTGCTTCATGTTACGATGTGTAGGCTGGGCTGATTTTGCCGGACGTGTATCCGAACAGGCTAGACCTACATGTTTATCCTGCATATTTTACTAATAAGTGTATATAATTAACGTAATTATGTCAATTCCACATGCTCTCTATTGCTCTCAAGGAAATTCTCATTATTATGCTGGGATATTTTCAATCTTAATTTCATTCAGAAATGTGGGCTAGCGTCGTGGAGGCCACAGTTTTGTAGGATAGGCCCATGCCTGCATTACAAAAATGCATTCTGTTTTTACATTTTTATGCACTGTCCACGTCTTTCTGAATTATAATCGTATAAAGCGATGTTCCTAAAGTTGAGTTGGTCATTTGCATTGTACAAGCACCACAAAATCGTCATTTTTTTTTTAAAAAAAATTATGAGTAAAACCTTGTTTTTCTTTTTTGTTTCCTATTTGATTACCAAACTCTTTAAATAATAACAATCTCAAAATTCGCGCCCGTTTTCTGAAAAGTCCAGAAACTGCTTCTAGATGTGCATGTCCTGGATATGGAGCATTCGTGACATGTCATGGACCGAAACAGGTTTGAAGCTTCGAATATAAAATAGCTCAATCTTTGGTTAATCCCATGCATGCAGAACCTGAGTAAGAAAAGAGACGTGAGCAAGACATTCATTTTTTTAAAAAAAACTCCTGACAAACTATGGTAAAATAACCGGAATGTAGGCCTACAGTGAATATGACAGCAGATAATTATGTTATTGCCAAAAAACGATTCTTTACAACCGACGTTTCAAAACTTTAGAATTCCTAAGTGAGACATTTCAGGTTGTCCTATTTTCATTTCGTTCCCACCTAACTACTATCCTACCTTCACGCGAAATTTCAGTTTGGCAAACAGTGGGAATCGGGCTGAGAATTCATCACTTGGTGTACGTTTTTTTGTATTCATCACCTGTCACAACCGTGGAAAAACAACAACTTGACGGTTCTTTGCGAGATGTTTACCCTACAAGCAACGGTTTTTCCCTATTGGATAGCCAACTGGTACATGTTGATAAATAGAACACTATGATGTAACTGTTAAACATTGCGGATGAAATTGCATGGTAGCAGCTTAAGCGGGGATGAGCTTGAGGATTAAAAATTGTCGAATTATCGCAAATTGCTTTTTATTCGGGTGTTTCGAAATTGCATTCTTTCAAAATTGAACTCATTTACTAGGAATTTAATCATAATGTACATACAATTTGTATAAATAAAGGGTTGATTCACTCGTGTAGGCCTACATGCAAGAAAGAGAACTTTGTGTAGTGCAACTAGTTCACTTTTTAATCTATACCTTTATCTAAATTGTACCCTTTATTCACTTGTTATCGATTGCGTGTGCCGAAACCATTTTTACTTATCCTGCATGGTCTATATATATATCTTGTATAGTTGAGAATAAACGTGTTCCGAAGAACGTAAAAGCCAGTTCTATATATTGATATATTGTAAATATCCCATTGTTTGTACAACTTATAAGCTACATGGAAGTAATGATAAGCCAAAGGCGAAATGCAAGGCTCATATAGGTTGGTTTGGGTCAGCTTGATTGGCGTACGTTAATTTGATGTATAACGTTGATTGAAGTCTTGATCCTTCTGATCTTTTTTGTGCTTCTAATTGTTTTTGGATGAAAATATTTGCTAAATTGAAATTCATCCAAATTAACAACCAGAAGCACTGCATGGAATTTCCAAAACAGGCATTATCTCAACGCTTCTGCATTTCTTATGCTTATGTAAATATCAAGTGCATGAATTTAGTGGTGCTGAGAATAAGGCTTTAAAACATGTTTGCAAAGCAATTTTCAGCCACTAGTGCATGCATATACCGTAAATACGGAATTAAGCGCCCCAGCGCTTATTTGCAAATTCCGGGGAACTCTCCCGGCGATTATTAAAGGCAGGCGGCTATTGCGGGTCCGGCGCTGGTCTGTTCCTCGATTTTATACACCTCCTGTACTATCGCCCATATGGTACCGTAAGTTACCGGATACCGTAGCTACAGTATTACGTGTACCATACCATTTACTAGCTGGGTTTGTGTCTAATGAAAGGGGCAAACAATAAGTAATACTTAAATCTACCTACTGTACATTTGCTCAATTCCGAAATTTAAACTTAGAAAATTACCGTAAACAAAATTGCCTCACTTTAAAATTATATCTTTATTCCAATGCAAGCGTTAAACCAAACAACACATGACGCATTTATTTACGATTATTGTCGCATGGTGTCCGAGTAATCAGTATGGTAATCAGTCTTGCTTGTAAGAGCCGCCGGGGGCGCTTATTTGCAAATTCTGGGGGAAACCCCCCGCCCTTCGGCGCTTATTTTCAAATTCCGGGGACCCCCTCTCGGCGATTATTAAAGGCAGGCGGCTATTGCGGGTCCGGCGCTTAATTTCGTATTTACGGTATGCAAGTTTGAACAACTTAAGTTTGGACAACTTGTATTTTATATGCATGACTGCAATGATAAACATTTGGCTCATATGGTTGGTTTGAGTCAGCTTAATTGGCGAAAGTTAATTGGATTTGCAACATTAATCTTTACCTTGATCCTTGTGATCTTTCTGTGGTTTTAATTGTTTTTGATGAGTATACTTGGCCAAATCTGACAGTCACCCAAACAAACGACAAGACACAGTATATAATGTATAATTGTTTAAATCTCACGTGAGGTCAGTGATGCTGCATATATGCGAAGCTAAATACTGTATAGTGATTTTCAGCTGCATTTTTCTCATATGCATGTAGGCCTACAGTAGCCTACATGTACGAGTCGTCTGCTTATATATCAGCCAAAAGTTTAAAAAGATTTTCAGAAAATCAAGAAATATCTTTAAAATGTCTGCAGACTTTTCGGTAATGGGCGCTTTCTCGACTGTTTCTGCACGTGACGAAGAAAAATAAAAAACGTTTTAAGGTTAAAATACTGTAAATCCCATTTTTAATGTATTTATTGTGTACTATGCTCAGATATGCGCCCGTAATCGCTTCGGGAGCAGTCTGCATACTTGAGATAAAATTCCCCCCAGGTTAAGCAAATAATTTCAACGATACCATGGAAATGAAAATGTGCAAACTCTATACCCGCATTGACTCATCTAGTTTTAAGACGTTGTGCCTATTTATGTTATATTTTTTTGCTGAGAAGATATACTGGCAAATGTCTCGTTTATTTTTTTTCCCTTTTACATGTAGTAGTATTGAGCAAATAACTGATCCGTTTAAATAGAAATGGCTTTTTTGCTTTCGCATGATTACTCTTTTTTTCCATTTCGAATTGCAGATTCTGTTCGCGTGCCTGGGCCTAATTGCCCTTTTTTTGCAAAGGTTGTTGCTGTCGCATTAATGCATATTGTTGGTAGTTTAGCCCCATACACTATATATGAACGCTGCTTTTGTATAAATTACGAGTACCCAGATCAATTTTTTTTTCTTTGAAACTCATGTTTGGATCATGTGTTGTTGCCCCGCGGTGGTCGATGATGCAAACATCGACAATGGATTTATCCATTTTCGTACTGCACCAAAACCAACTATAAGAAAAAACATTGCATATTCAAGATTAACGCATTCGTTGACAGAAATGTGTATTTAATTAACTTTTTGATACATATTCGAAATGCATTTCTTGACAGATATATGTATTTAATGAACTTTTGTGATACCGTTTTAAGTATAATTAGTGCAACTCGATATGGGCAATATATCGAACTTGCACCATCGCAGGTGATGTGTTTCAGTAATGGGTATATGTTAAAGGTATTTTCAGAATAATTTTACTGCGCATATAATGATATATCTATCCCACTTTTGCATAAAATGTTTCGAATTATATATTATATATTGAATTTGCACCATCGTAGAGGATGTTTCATTACTGGGTACACTGTATGGATTAAAAGGTGTTGTCAGAATAATTTTGCATCGCATGTAATGATATATCTATCCCACTTTTGCATAAAATGTTTCAAACGTACATTATTAATACGTCAGAAACATGCTTTAGGTTTTGGACATGTTTTATCATTATTAAGTCACATATATATTATCAATAAAGTCGTAAGAATTCGGAATAAAAAATATCAATAAAGACTTAGCAAGTCTAGTATTAATGTTTGGAAAACCTGAACAAAATCTTTTTATAATACAACATACTTGTACACCTATAGGAAATTACATATGTCCTTTAAAGTAATATTTGCGGCGAATGTTAAAAAATTTAGGAATAAAAATATATGAAATGTAGATTTTGTGGGACAAATGATCTACTGTTGGAATCGACTACATGTATAGTAATGTATATACAATGTACATAAACTATGAGTGTCAAATATATGTGTGAATTCTATATCATATTTACGTGAATTGAATACAAATAATTAGACAACGAACTAGAATTAAGTTGGTTTTAATAGTTGACGTCATAAAATATTATAAGCAAGTTTGTCCCTATAGCTTAAGTTCCATCCTGGAAACGAGCTATACATTCTGTAAAGTCAATTGTATAATCTGTACATATATCTAAAATATTAAGCTGCTTTAATCGGCTTAATCGGGACTTGAACCTTTTGCAAGACTATATTTGGTAGATCTTGACTAAAAGCAGAAGGGATTTTATCGGAATTAAAAGGTACAACTGTGTTTATAGCTTGCGTTGGCATGGAATTCTGAAATCCCCATTAAGTAGACGGAAAGCGCTTATATCAGCGCAGCATGCAATTTTAATTTTGAAGCGCAGCTTTGAGAGGAGGACGTAATTCGCTATTTCCCTGGATTATTTCCGGTTCATTTCTGCGACTGTTTCAGCGCAAAAGACATTTCATTCGCGCTCATTAGCCATTGTACTGCATTTCACTCAATAACATTGAGCATTCACATGCAGAAATCACGGAATGTGTGCATTTTTCATGCATGGGTTATTATAAAACAAGACGTTATACAGGGTATCCCTAGACCTGGAAAATCTGGAAAAGTCAGGGAACTTACATATGTCTGCAAAAGTCGGGGAACTTGAAAATGTCTGGAAAGTCAGGGAACTTGAAAATGTCTGGAAATTCAGGGAACTTGAAAATGTCTGGAAAGTCAGGGAACTCGAAAATGTCTGGAAAGTCAGGGAAGAATGGTTTATTTTGAAAAAGTCAGGAAAATTCAACGTAGTCATGTTGTTGCAATCCAAATTTAATGCTACTACAGGGTAGCCTATAGCGCAGGGTCCATTGTCCACTTTATCCGGGGACAAAATTGCCAAATTTTCCACGTTTTCCAATTAAAAATTTGGAAAATTTTCCACGTTTTCCGAGTACAAAAGAGAAAAATTTCCTACGTTTTCCGAGGATACTTTTTCAACATATTACGAATACAAAATTGTCAAATTTTCAAATTTTCAAATTTTTTTCATTCATTTTATTAATTTATTTTTTTCTATGTTAATTTTCAAAATTGTCTTAGTCAATTTGGCAAGATATTTTCTGGGTCGATTTTGAAAAATGTCAATTTTTGATATTGTCATTGGTCAGGGAATTTTTTTTTTTAAACCTGGAAAAGTCTGGGACTTGAATCTCTATACATGTAGAAACTGGAAACTGAGTTTGCAGTTTCGGAAACAAAGATTTGTTGAACATTCCTTGGCGTGTACCTACCTTAAGGGTACCGCGATTTGTACAGCATTCTTTTTAACAAATTACTCTACCAATTTGAAACAATACTGCTAATTTTGATGCATTATTTTCACGCAGTTTATTTTGTGTTCCGTTCATTGTTTCGAACGTGTTCTTAAATCGTGAAGCTCCCTTGGGCCTGGTATGGACTACAACAATCAACGTGATTAATCCATTGAAATAGAAACTGGGATTAAAAGCATTCTTTCCATCTGCCAAATATCGCCATGGGGTACAGCAGTATATACCAGCGCTAAACCAGTTATTGTAAAAGCCTTATGACACCGGACGAAAACCAGCTACATCATGGCCATAATCAACTACATTGTTGAGATTATTGATAACAAAGTATTTTTCCTGGACTACACGTGATGTGATTCAACGTGTGAGTTGTATTTGAAAATCATGCACCTCATGGTTTCGTCTCAGAGCGGGCATTGTGAACATCAGAGTTTTCCATAACTTTTATTGGCTCCCCTTGGCCCCTTCAGCGCCTTGCAATGTGTGGAAAATGTTTAGTTTCATCTATAATAATCAAATTTAACGGTATGGCGTAATTATAATACGCTAATTGCACTTGCTATAATTACCAGAAGCGATGACTGCGTTATGCTGCGATTCAACATTTCGATGCGTTAATATCAGCGGCGCATTTTCAGAGTTGTAAAACAAAGGTGACTTTGCGAAGGAACGAAACAAATATATAAAATCGGCTATAACAAACCACATTAAGTTTATACGCTGTGATGTTCATTCAATATGCGTGTTGCGAATGATGGTTATTCCATGGGACATTTTCGATCAAACGTCGTGTAGTGGGAGATTTACATGTACAAGAAACCATCTTCGAAGTGTGGGTCTCCTAAAACTAAAGTATCAGAAAAACGTGTTAGGTGCTGTTATAAAGCTATGTACGCGCTGGAGGACATATACATATTGTTGGCAAGTTGTTGGTAATTGTAGAGCTACAGTTTTGTTGCTAATTGTTTCGGGGAACATAAAACTTATGCATATTTAATACGTTTATGTAATTTGTATACAGAGGAAGTTCTTCTTGCACATTGTTCTCCCATAAAGACCGTCACACACGAGGCAAGTTACAGTAGGCTATATTCCGAACTTCTTTCCGGATATACTGTATAATTGCTTGGTATTTTGGGGCACATTTCCTTCGCAAACAAATTTCCAGATATATTTCCAGAATAAAAATTGAACCTATTCTGAGCAAATTATTTACGCAAAGAAATTGACGTAATAGGTTTTGCAGTCATGCACACAAGTTTCCTTCGGTTCGATAGCCAATCAAGAAAGACATGCGTCATAGGATGGAATAAAAGCATTAATTGCTGTCAAGTTAGTTTTCCCATACTTCCCATTGATGCAGTGTTGTCATGCACATGTACTGCGGGGATATATTCTGAAAGTACGCCTCCATGCGCACAAGGTGGCCACATGTCAGGGGAAAGTCGGAGAAAAAAGTGGTCATGGAAGTCATGGAAATGTCAGAGAAAATTGTGAGTGGTCAGGGAAATTTTTCCAAATAAAAGCAAAATGCTCTCCATGCACTCAGTCTGCTAGCAGCTCCATCCCCCATTCCTCTTCAGCTACACTCGTAACAAAATCCAGTGTTTTGCTAAGCTTCTCATTGCAATTGTTATTTTAATTTTCATTATGACAAAAAAAATTGATATCGCATTAACGCGTAAGTTTTGGTCGGGGAATTTTGGATTTTAGTCAGGGAAAAGTCAGGGGAATTGAAAATGAAAATGTCGTGGTCACCCTGTGTGCACCAAGACTTGTTTCAGTTGAAATGTAACTTTCCTGCGCTATCTCGCCATATCTCGCCGTGTGTGACGGCTTTAATGCTGTTGCCACTTGTTTCTGGAAACAGTTATTGAAATTACATACCGGTAAGTTTGTTTCATGGAAGAACTGCTAACAATTAACTACGAGAGATTCCTCTACGTTTTCCCCGAGTTTGGAAGTAGCTTTAGGGAAGTACATCACGTTAATAAATGCCAACTCTGTTCAGTTTGCATGTCAAGAAATGCCCTGCCTGGCCTTATGTCGACGGACAATACGGACTTCCTCGTGCCATACTTTATGGGCGTTGCCATTAATAACGCGTAAACAGCGGCGGCTTTGCCTCTCCGAAAAGGCACATTTGAAATAATTTGAGATAAAGCCTCGGTGCATCTTTATGAATCGCCCCCTCGAGACGGTGGACATGGTCATCGAGGTCCAATTCCGAGCCACGGACACGCCTTGGCACGAAATTTGTTGACCTCGGCCGCGCCATTCGGAGGGACTAATGGCCGATATAGATATTCCACGTTTAAATAATTGAAATTATTCATGATTTAGAGTGACACGCGGTGCTAGAACGGCTTCGCCAAATTGAAATTCAAAATGGCGCCCGGGGCTGGCCGCTATTGCGAGATTAGTCTGTAGGCCTGCAAACGCAACCGAGATCTTCGCCAAGGACATTGAAATGACACAAACTGTTTTTTTTTTAAATTGGCGTGCCAGCGATTTACAAACACCTTACGTTAGTTTACTTACGGTATTGAAATGCGAATCTACCGTAGATTGATAACGCGCAGCAGTTTTTATCTGTTCTAAAGTAAATAAACAGAAAAAAAGCTGGTGTGTCAAGGCTTTGGAAAGACGATTTAGCGCTCAGACGCCAATTTTGGAATCATTATTGTTGTCTGAGTGGGGCAGGGATCACCAGTTTGTCACTATTGCACGTCCTGCACAAACACAATTCAGCGTTATCTGCCACGGTGGCGCCACTAGGCTGGACTAACCGAAACTCACGTGCTTTATACTGAGAGGTTCGATGCGCAGATGGCAACAGAATGGATAGAATGACAACCTTGGACAACCTTGCTGATCTTGAGTTTGACGCCATTTTGTCATTGAAAATCCTGCTCGTGTCGTGCAGGATCCTCCAGCAAGAGGCTCTGAGATGTTGATGTGGACCGTACCAGCTGCCAAATCGTTACAGAACCCATATTTGTTTGTGGATAATGGTGCCCGAAATGCAACGTAGATGGCGCTGGTAAATTGCAAAACGTATACATATATTTACACCAGCTTGAGTTGTTTTTTCTACAGAAACCAGATCAATGCTGATTCTTCAGGAAGTAGATGCTGACAAACAAGAAGGCGGCCCTCGTGTTCCCTTATGGAAGAAAGCTGATGCCAAACTGGTTGCAAAGACTGATGACATTTGTTGCAAATATAAACCAGTTTGCCAAATATTTGATTGCACATCCAGTTTGACATCAGTTGTGAATTTACGAGCACTTTCCGTCACTTTGCAATCAGTTTTTTTACATAAGATATTATTGTACATGTATCTGTGGCACAACGCAATGTTTCATTCTGAGATTAAGCAATTTTTTTTTTTAATTTGCCTGGTCCCATCTGCTCCTTGACTGCCTTCACACAGGCATTATAGAAATGAAATCAAAAAATCATCTTCCCACAAGTTTTAATCACCACAATTTCAACGAATCATTTCTCCACAATATTCATGAGCGAGAAATGTGGCTACTATACAGAATTGCAAAACTATATGACAAACAGGCCCAACAGATACTGCCCTAGACCCACAAACCCACTAACATCGCCTTCAGACACCCAGTCAATGCATGCCAGAAGGGGCTGTAACCTTAGTTCATTAACTATCTCTTTCTAGTTATATTACTGTCATCACAACATACTAACTACAGTAAAACCTGTTAAGAGTGACCACCCAAAAAATGCTATGTTGGTCACTGTACACAGGTGGTCACTATACAAAGAATGCATGAATTAAATTAAAATAATGAACATGTAGACTGCACTTTTAGATGTAGACTGTAATACACGTAGTAAAAAACCACAAAATCAAAAAAAGTACCGAATCATCATGTCCAAGGGTTAAAGCAAGATATAACGTGACTCATTTGTTATCTGGTCACTTTTTAAGGTACGTTGGCGATGTAAAAATTGCAAAAAAGACAACACACACTGGTCACTGTACACAATATAGACAGGTGGTCACTGGTCACTATACAGAGAATTTTTATGAAGGAAATGTACACTAGAAAAAACAATACACTAAAAAGTGGTCAGCATAAACAGGTGGTCACCATTCAAAGGTTGTCACTCTTCTAGGTTTTACAGTATTTTGAAAAAAGTCCAGGAAATTCAACGCAAATTTTATACTTCTACAAGGTTAGCTCAGGGCCCATTTTCCGAGTAGAAATTTGGAAAATTTTCCACATTTTCGGAGTATAGATTTGCAAAATTTTCCACGTTTTCCATGTACAAATTTACACAAGTTTCCGCGTTTTCTGAGCATTTCTAATTTGCAAAATTGTCCTCGTTTTCTGAGTACAAATTTACAAAATTTTCCGTGTTTTCCGAATACCAATTTGCAAATTTTTTCATATTTTCCGAAAACAAATTTGCGAACTTTTCCACGTTTTATCCAGCGGACGTCCGAGTTGGTCATACCCACCTCCCTCCCCCTGTCCACATTGTGTCCGTGACTCAACCTATATATGTCCCCCATACATGAGGACGTCCTTTTTGAATTGCCCCTTATCAAACACGTAAATTTCTACGTCCTTCGAGATTCGTACTTAACGATGATCGTCTGTAATAAATTTCATTTTCAACTTTCCTGACTTTTCCAGGTTTAAAAAACTTTTCCTGACCAATGACTACCTGAAAAATTGACATTTTCTAAAATTGACACTGGAAAATATTTTTTTAAAATTTACTAACGACAATTTTGAAAATTAACGTAAAAAATTGAAAAAAGAAACAATTGCATGAAAATTTGTATTCGGAAAATGTTAAAAATTTGTGATGGGAAAAAGTAAAAAATGTTGCAATTTTGTCCTCGAAAACCCTATGGAGAATTAAAAATTCTCCAGGGTTTCTCAGAAACTTGTACACGAATTTTCTGAGAAAATTCTCACAAATTTGTACACGGAAAAGGTGGAAAATTTTGAAAATTTGTACTCGGAAAACGTGGAAAATGTTGCAAATTAATACTCAGAAAACGTTGAAAATTGTGTAAAGTTGTACATGGAAAACGTGGAAAATTTTGCAAATCTGCACTTCGAAAACGTGGAAATTTTTTGCAAATTTCTACTCGGAAACTGGGCCCTGAGCTAACCTCTTAGGGCCGGTTGCACCATCCGAGGTAAAAACCTGGGGTTTACTAACCTTGGGTCAAAATATGCCTCCAGGTTAAATGTTTGCGTTGCACCAATTAACTTACGATGAAATAGCCCTAGGGTTACGAAAATGGAACATAGAAATGAAACTAATTTTGAAAAATGCTGCCAGATTTTGCACGCTGGCTTCCATGTGCGCGAGCAATTCCCTAGCTTCATCAGATTCATCCCTAGTGTCCGCCATGTTGTTTTTCCCTAACCTAACCTTAACCTAACCCGTGCATGGGCAACACAACAGTGGGTTAACCTAGAGTTACACTCAAGGTTAACCCTGGGTTATTCTTAACCTCTGTTGGTGCAACCGGCTCTTAGAAGTATTAATTTTGCCTCGCCATGACTGCGTTGATTTTTCCTGACTTTTTAAAAATAAACCATTCTTCCCAGGTCGTTTTCAAGTTCCCTAAATTTTCCAGGTTTTCCAGGTTTGGGGGAACCCAGTACAAATTATACGAAGATGTAAAATTCGGTATTGGTCGTGCAATATTGCCGCAGGATGGCGCCAGTGGGCTTGGCTGGTGTCGAGGTCATTTCGATCCGAGTAAATAAAAAAGTGCTTTGAAAAGATGTTGAAAATGAGTTAAAAAACACGGGTGTTTGTCGCTTAATAAAATGGCCCTCTAACCACCTGTTGCACCTATCCGTTAAACGAGGGCCAATGGATAGGTGACAGACATCCTTTCAACCATTGTCCGGATGAATCGACAACAATTTGCATCAATTTGAACGAATGAACGAAATCACAACAAAAGAAACAAATTTGCGGTAGATTTTTAGCTGAGAAAAGCGAAAATAAATAAACTACTTTATATAACGTGAAAATAAAGTCGACGATTCGCTTATTAACGAACGCGATAGGTAATGTAAATATGGCCCCTCAATCTATACTTTCATTTCCGGCATATTGGATCGATCAATCATCGATATTCAAATACGGAAGCACGAGACGTTCTCTTCCTGTTGTTATGCCTATTTTTCAGAAATTTCCTAAAAAAATTATTTCTTCTCAAATTTCATTTTTAACTTCCTGGACTTTTTTTAGGTTTTTAAGCAAATTTCCATGACCGATGACAATGACGTATTCGCGCTAATTTTTTTCATTAATTCTATACGTTAAATATTTCAATTTTTTTTTTCGAAATTGAAGTTGATTTTTGCAAAATATAGGCCTATTAACGTCAATTTTGGAAAAAAAGTAACGTATAGAATTTTAAAATAAAAAATTAGCGCGGACATTTTTTGTGAAAATTTTGCAAACTTGTATTCGGAAAACGTTGAAAGTTTCGAAGATATGTACTTTGAAAATGTTGAGAATTTTTCAAATTTGTCCTCGGGAACTGTTGAAAAGTTCTGCAAATTTGTCCTCAGAATCTCTCGAAAGTTATGCAAATATGTCCTCATAATGTATCGAAAAGTTTGCAAATTTGTCCTTTGAAACTACAGAACTCCAATTATCCGAACTCCGACTATCCGAATCGCTGATTATCCGAATTGCTTTAAGAAAAAAAATTTAAGGTGGAAACGTAAATACATGTAAAATGTACATGTACTGTACTGCGATTTGCATTGGCTGCCCAAAAACGGATCAAGACATTCAAACACCTTACTTTGACCGAGATGTTCAGCAAATAATGACTTTCATTTACAATGCACATGTACTGTATGTACAGCACTTGTAAGTACATAGCCTACGCTATTTAACATGTAAAAGTGTTGCTTTTTCATTTAATTAATTAAAAATGCATACAGTACCGAAAATAAGCTCTTTTTCCTTAAAATACATAATATATGTATACCTTTTTTCGGAAAAAATCCAATTATCCAAATTTTTGATTATCCGAATGGGGTCCGGTCCCAATTGATTCGGATAATTGGAGCTCTACTGTCCATCTATCATTGAAAGATCCATTAATGAAGGCGTGCTTCCAAATGATTGGAAGCAAGCCAACATTGCACCTATATTCAAGAATGGAAGTGGATCCACAGAATTATTGCCCTGTCAGTTTGAACTGCATTGTGGCCAAAATGTGTGGGAAATTCATTCATAGCCGGCTAATTACCACTCTCAATGACCTTGGCTTCAACGACCCTTCTCAGCATGGATTTGTCAGGGGCTGCTCGTGCTCCATCAACCATCTGCCTGCTATTCAGGATTGGACTTTGTCTTGATGTGGGCAAGCTGGTTGACGACATCTTTTTTGACTTTTTGGAGCCATCGACACTGAATCACAGGCTACTTGTTTCCAAACTGATTGTACTGGGTTTGCCGGTGCAATTCGTGAAATTAATCAAAGTTTTCATATCTGATCACATATCTGATCACAGAGGGATAAGGCTACGACTGGAAAGTGTACAACGGTTGGCCACAATGTGTCTTACATGATTGGGTCGGCTCTCTTATGAAGATTCTGAAGCGCTTGAAGCTGGCATCCTTGCTTGATCAGAAAACCCGTGGAATGCTCATTGATGGATTTAAAATATCAAAGGGCATCTCGATGTTCACTCCTATGCCTACTTTGCTTTTTGGCAAGGTGTTATGCGAGGGCACGATCTGATTAAAGGAAATATTTCTTCACTCACAATATGATTTATGCCTGGAACCGCTCACCAGATAGCGCAATTGCAAATTATGACACCATCAATACATTAACACAGGCTGGACAAAGTCATGTTCCCGGTCTAATGTACCCAGGTCACACTGCAATGTTGGTCAAATGTTGGGCCAAGATTGGCTTGCAAACACTGTAATAATTAGGCAATGGTTGGCTGCCAACATTGGCTAAAAGTCAAAAATACCTTCCATCCCTTTGTTGGCCTAACTGATTGGGGCAATGTTGAACCAACATTTTCAAGCCAAGATTTTGCCAACATTGGCCCAACAGGTTAAGCTAATGTTGTGCCAGAAGTCTTTTGTAACATGGGATAAAAAAATCACATTTTATCATCCTGAGAGACTTCTAATGCTCCGATCCTACTTGTAATTGACATACATAGAGAGAATTAATTTTGAAAGAAATTGTTGGAACTTACCAGGTTTCGATCCTGCAACCTACTATCTATGGAGACTTCATGCTACCCACTGTGCTATCCAGACTCGCATGTGGGAAGGGTCTTAAGATAGTAGAGAAGAGGAATAGAGGTCTGATAAACTAGTGCACATACGCAATTGCTTGTACAGATGCATAAACCATAAAATGAAAAGATGCAAACAATTATAATGCATAAAACAGCAAATTATTGTTAATGTTTAGGCATTTGACTACCTTATAGATGTCACTATACGAGCCCCTGTGATGGAGATTATGGTAGCAGAGTTTAGCTGAGCATGCTACACAAAGTGCATAAAGTTCTCAGAAACTCCTTAATGTCTCTTGGTTTATTCTTTGATACATCACTAGATGGTTAATTTTGCTTTAACATGATGAAAATGATCACCTAAGCTTTCTTTGTTGTAGGGACAAGAACAACACAAGCCAGCCATCCATTCTTCCATTTTTGGGAGCAACAATATAACCACAGACATAAGGAGTGTGTCTTATAAGCTTTTGACAACGACTTTCTGGTGGCGTTACTAAACTAGGTAAGACTTTTGAAGGTAATATATAGTAATATCATAAGATAGTGCCTATGACTTTCTGCAGGGTTCCTACATTTTTTTAAGAATGAAATTTCCCAACTTTCCAGGTTTTTCCAAGAAAGCCTTGAAACTTTCCATGACTATAAAAAAGTTAACACCTCATGCAAGTTTGAGAAAACAATTTAGGTGAAATTTGCTCTGCACAAGTTTGGTGATTCATACTAAATACCCTAAATTTCTGAATAGATTAGCTCAACACAGCTACTTGGAGAGGATTTATAATATTTTACTCATGTCTCAAGTTTATGGCATATCTTTGTTAGCGTGTTCTAGGTCAGAATTATTCCAGGACCAATTTAAAAAGTTCCCCCTGACTTTCCAGGTTTTTCCAGGCTAAATCAGAATCTGAATTAGTTGCATGCCTTTTAAAGCTGGTGCCTCTGTAAGGAGGCGCTACTTTGGTAGTTTTACCTTCGCGATTCTATCCCACATCGACAGACTGTATCTGCAATACTTACCTGGGTATCCTGCAGATGCATCGCTATGGCTTCTTTTTTTTCACGTTGTACCACCCCATCAGTAGTCACTTAGAAGCCCGCACTGCATTTACTTTATGGTCCCCCTTTCCCAAACACCCTAACCACTACAGTGAAGCACCTTCCATATCTGCTCTGAGACTGGTTAGTGCAGTGCATGTGGAGAATACATGAGGGATATCGTCCACACATGACCCTGCACAATTTGCAGTTTTCACTACCCTTGTTAATCTTTGCCATTCGCTTATTTGTCTCCAGAGAGCCTGCTCTTGCTCTAAACAAAAAGGAACTGCCGTAGGAGTTGTCTTACAATGACTCCTGGTCAATTTTGTCTTTGCATGACCATGTACATTAACATGGTACTTTTGCTGCATTTTCCTGCTGTCCACGCAGAGCTTCCCGACTCATTGAATAGTTTACCAATCGTTGTGTAAGATTTTGTCCAATTCCCTTTGATTAAAGTATTTGAGTTAAGCAGACAACCAAAACTCTTCAATCTTCTGTGCCATTGATTTTTCCATCTTTGACCATGGATCAATTCATAAACAGTAAAACTCCAATTATCTGAACTCCGACTATCCGAATCGCTGATTATCCGAATCATTTTCAGAAAATAAATTTAAGGCGGAAACGTACATGTACAATGTACATGTACTGTGATTCGAATTGGCTGCCCAAAAACGGACCAAGACAGTGAAACACCTTACTTTGACCGAGATGTTCAGCAAACAATGACTTTCATTTACAATGCACATGTACTAATGTACAACACT
>JAQGBX010002260.1:0-21101 GCA_034698745.1 Megaphyllum sjaelandicum | reverse complement strand
CCATTGAAATATACAGTGTGTTGCAAAAGTTCATCCCATTGCATTTCCTATTAAAATTTACGTACAGTATAATATCAATGCATTTATTGTAACTTTAAACTGCATTTTCGACAGTTTAAATCCGTTTTACGCAATAATGTCAACGCTTTTCGAAATCTGGGAGTTTAGATGCATCGAACGAACCCGGAATAGAGAAATTTGGAGAAAATGACTTTTTTGGTCAAAATTAAAAAAAAAAAAAAAAAGGCTAAAGGCTTAATTTTTTTTTTTGGTCCTAAAACAAAATATGGTCCGATTTTTCCGATTTCGGGATCTTTCGATTCGTCTCGACGATCTGAATCCACAAAACGTTTAAAACACAGCGGAAGACGAATATAAGAAGTAGAAAATTGATTTTAAAATTCCTCTTTTCCTAACAGACAACAAAAAAACAAAAAAAAACGACTTGTCCCTTGCATTCTGCTTGTAGAAGTTAAATAATTAATATTATATTACTTCAATTATTATTCAATTTTTTATTCCTTGGATAAAAATTAACAATGTACAATAAAAGTATGAATAAACAACAAAAACAACTTGAATAATGTAGCAAATTCAACTAACATTCTGTACTGTGAGTGGTAAGACCTTATATGGATTCAATATCAAATTAGGATCAAATTGTTGTTTAAGCAATTTCATAAGTTCAATTGCCTCCTTTGTTTTGCTATAATGAATGTAATTTCGTTTTTGCATGCCTAAACCATGTTCAGCACTAATACTTCCGTCATGGTCATGAACCCACTGAAAAATACTAGGTTCCAACATAGAGTGGACTTCTTCGCTATATTTCGGAGCAGTTATGTTCACGTGGATGTTGCCATCACCAACGTGACCGAATCCATTACATCGAATAATTTTCGAACCCAACACCTGTCGCAAGTGAGGAACTAAATCATACAAGCATTTGGCTGGTAGTGATATGTCGTATTTGTAAACATAGCCATCCTTTAGCGTAGCTGCAGTTATCCTTTCACGGATTGACCAAACATCCTAAAATATAATAAAAAACCTTCAGATAAAAAAACAACAATTATTGTATTCAAGATATTTTATTTCTAATTAACCTACAAAATCAGCAGATGCCTTAAATCATTAGCAGCTATCAATTGTCAGATTATCAAAAATTATCAAAAGGCAGAACGTCATGAATCACAATACTTATAGATTTTAATATCATAATTTATAAAAACGTTTAACAACATACCCTTACTCGACTTGGTTGTGTGTAGATGCCGCCATCCTGTATCAAGCCAACTTGCAAAGCATTTCCCACAAATGCTTCTAGCTTCTCCTCATCATGTTGTGAATTGGACCCAGCTGTTTCCAACAGTATATAAAACGGATACTTCGTCACTGGCTCTATTGGAGATTTGATCTTGAAGTGCAACTGTGTCACTTTCATGGATTCTTGGTCTATTAGTTCAAAGGCAGAAAGAATTTCTCCCAGCTTGCGCTTGGCGTCCACAAACGTCTTTAGGATATCATCGAATGAATTGCAGGCTAATCATAACAAAACAATAATTACAACACTACATTAACTTCCAATCTAAGTAAAAAAATTTCCAGCAACACATGCATCAACTTGCCCAAGAAAGCGATATTAACAGATGTTGGTTTGGGAACACAGAGAATTGCCACTTTTGTAATTACTCCCAATGTTCCCTCTGAACCTATAAAAAGCTGTTTCAAGTCATACCCAGTGTTGTCCTTTCTTAGTTTGGATAAGTAGTTCAGAACAGTTCCATTGGCCAGTACCTGTAGTGAAAAAAATCTTTCTTCGGTTACATACCCTTCCCAAATATTTTATACACATGTACATGTATGTCCAATCAATGATTTATTTCACAATACGATTGGTTTAGAGATATTTTGAAAACAGTACATAAATACACTGGTGTCTTCAAATCATTTTTTTGTTGGTTGTGCTCATATGGAATTCATTTTTATGTGTTGTTCTCTCATGTAAGCTACAATTACATCCTAGTCAGAAAAGACTCAAATGCAGCCAAATCAAAAAAATTTGCTTCGGGACTTTCAAGACCAGTACGTTCACACTTCAAGTTAAAAACAAAGTTTCTAGTTAACTTACCACTTCCAAGCCAAGTACATTTCCGTGTAATGATCCATAACGCATCAGCCGCAATCCTCCTGCATTGGTTGACACATTGCCGCCAATTTGACACGTACCGCGAGCCCCAAGGTCTAATGGAACCTGCAGTTGTTGATTCTTTAACTGGTTGTCGATCTCTTCGAGAACACATCCGGCTTGACAGACCACAATACCTAAATGTTAACGTTTTGTTATTCTTAAAAGCAAAGAGGTACCAACAATTAATGATGCTATAGCATAACTCATTTCATCATTTTAATAAAGGTTTGCTCACCTGAAGATGAGTCTACCTCTTCAACTTTATTCATAAGAGAGAGCGACAAGATCACCTCATCGAAAACGGGCACACTGCCCCCGACCAAGCCGGTATTTCCACCTTGAGGACAAACGGCTAAAAGATTTTCATTACAATAGGCCAGAATTTTCGACACTTCAATTGTGGTACGAGGTCGAAGAAGCAGCTGACTGTTGCCTGTCATTTTTATGATTATTGATTTCAAAAAATTGCAAATCATGCCGCATGGGTCATAAATACTTTATAAGAATTCAGATTATAAAAATGCTTACCATGATATGATTGCAACCAGTCAACATTATAGATTTCTAGTTCTGATGGATCTGTAATAATCCTATCTTTCTCTAAAACTGTTTCAAAGTACTTAATGTCGTAATCAGAAATTTTGGAGTAATTGCCACGTGACACATTTTCCTTTCCTGATCCAGCAATGTATGCTGTTGTATGAAAATTACTGCCTTTAACGCAAAGCTGTTTATTTAATCTTCCAGGAATCGAATAAAACCTTTGACACGTTTTCTTTAATGTTAATATTGCCTGCAGAGCTTGTCCACTCTTCACAACTTGCATTGTAATGATGATCGTTGTTTAGAAAAAACAGCTGTAGCACCTAAATGCCATTTAGTGATTCACTCCCATTTTCAATCTTGGTACAGCAGGACCCATGTGAAAAACAACAATGAATTTTATTTTAAAAAAAAGCGGATAATAACATTTTCTGACAATTAATGTACAATGCATTAATAATAGGTAGAGAAAAAAGTATCAGTTTCACGTGCATGTGAAAAGCACATGCAGTAATTAACATACATGTATGTATGCATCCATAGCAACCATGATCATGACTAACTTCAAGGTCAACATGCATTGACGTCTATTCGCTAAAATGATCCTTGAGAGTGAACATTTCACCGGTCCACTTATGTAGCATTTTATTGAAAGTATACATAATATCTTCGAGCGTTCATTTCGCATAGTTACTCACAGTTCGTTAAAAACTATTATACTGTACTACTTGTTGAAAGCGCATATTTCATACTTCATGCACTGATCGTGATATATTTAATTTATTCTGGGGAAACTGATTAAATTGAAGCTTATTATACTCACCGAACTTCAGTTTGAAAGTTCAGCCGCAGAGCATCAATTGTTCAAACTATGGCGCAGTATGGCAATGGCGCTAGCTACCATCCGTACAAAGATCGTAACCATGGCAACTGAGTACGCTTACTTCGTGACGGCACCTTTGAATTTCGCGTGGTAGCTAGACTGCAGCTCCGACATGCGGGACTTGTTGTGAACTCAAGCCATGCGCATGTAAACGAATGCATTCTAGTCCTCGTACTGACTACGACAAACAAAAAACCACAAAAGATATAAGTAAAAACGGTTTAAAAAAAATGAAACAAACCATTCCGAACAAACCGTTTGTCCTTCCCGTCGAGTGTCGGTAACATCAAAGGAAAATAAATCACAGCGTGCTACGGAATATCCAGTTTGTGGATTAACAAAAATTCTCATTGACTATAATTAAAACTAACATTAAATTTACTTCTTGTTTAAGCAGATAGTAAATCAAATTTGTAATGAATTTTTACAGCATAAACGTAACGTGTTGAAAAATGTACGAAAATAACACAGGGTTCCCCCAGAAATTTCATTTTCAACTTCCCCGACTTTTCCAGGTTTTAAAAAAAAATCCCGGACCACTGACAACGTGAAAAATTGACAATGGAAAATATTTTTTTTAAAAATTTACTAACGACAATTTTAAAAATTTGTGCTCGGAAAACCTA
Organism: Megaphyllum sjaelandicum; assembly: GCA_034698745.1. Classification (NCBI taxonomy): domain Eukaryota; kingdom Metazoa; phylum Arthropoda; class Diplopoda; order Julida; family Julidae; genus Megaphyllum; species Megaphyllum sjaelandicum. The sequence continues at coordinate 16,858 of JAQGBX010002260.1, read as the reverse complement.
GAGAAAATGGGCCCTGAACTAACATTACACTGCATAAAAGTATTAATTTTGAATCACCTTGACTGCGTTGAATTTCCCTGACTTTTTCAAAATAAATCATTCTTCCCTGGCTTTTCCAGGCCTGGGAGAACCCTGGCATATTATCCGCACATATAACACGAATAATTGCGATTCATGTTCCGACTATATCATTTATCAACCAAGTGACAGTAGTAGATGAATTGAATCATTTTAATGGCTACAATATATAAAAGAGTACAGTGGACGCATTAAATAAAACATATGAACAGTTAATACCCATAAAAACACAGTTCGGGAATTCGTGCAAGACCATCAATTAATTGTGCTCGAGGGAATCAACGACAGCTTCCTTAAGTGGAATTAAACATAGATGACTGGGTAAAAAATTAATATATGAGCTATCAGTGAATCGATTGTTATAATGATATAAACAACAAGTGATAGAACGAACACATCTAGACCAAAGTCCACAATTTTCTTCTTGGAAAAAGATGTCGTGAGACCATTAAAGTGAAAATGGTTTCTGAAAACGTATTTGGCCAGACTCCACGTGCATTCCCTTTATACCACAATCCCAAATCGAGGGAATAAATAAAACAGCAAAATTGCCTGAATTCATGAGTTTGTAATGAATGGGAACCTTGCTAATAGTCCTTGGACTTCGCAGACAAATGGGCTGATGAGTATATAAGATGCCCTTTATGATGTTGTAATATGATATCAATTATAAAAGCATTTCTGCTTCCAGAAGTTGAAACAGTTTACCTGTGGGAAGCCACTACAACTTCGATGAAAGCAGTAAAATGCCACTATGCCCAAAATAGACTACAACGTACTGTTGGTACACTGAAGAGGAAGCATTGGCATTAATCTGCATGGCCTATTGGTACAAAATCCGGTTGAAAAGCAAACTTGGGATTGTTCCCAAGATACCTAGTAGTCATCATCGTCATCGGACTCATCAAATTTATAGCTGACTTGCGTGCGGGCACGTGCCGACCTGGCCCGAGGAAAGGCATCAAAAGAGTCAAGTTCATCGGATACAGCAGCAGCCTTCGTTCTCTAGAAGTTGAAAAAAATGCATGTCACTTGTGCACAAAACCTAACATTTGCAAACGAGCAACAGTCAACAACATACACTCTTTTTCTTGGGTGAATCATTGTATTCCTCGTCTTCAGAGTTCGAACTCTCTACTTTCTTTTTAGATGCTGGCTTGCGACCCGCTGGTTTCTTGCTAGCACGCTTCGGAGAATCTTCATCTGAGCTGATGGCCACCCTTTTCCGTGGCGCTGCCTTTTTCTTGGGCTGTGCTACTGCAGCTTTCGGAAGTGTCGTAACGGTGGAAGATTTTCCTGGTTGTGGTGAGACTGCAGAAAAAAACAACCAAAACACCGTTAACGTTTTGCATCAAGATCCCTGCTGATGTTCATCTTATTGACGTAAACAATACCGGCAAATAAATCAGCATTTAGTACCCTTGGGTACTCTCAGTTAACAATGGTGCAAAAAACACAGATGTAATTTTTTTAAAAATAAACTTATCTTATCATAGAGTACATAAATGGCGTAAGTACTAAGTTGCCAAAAGTAATCAACTTACTCTTTTCACTTGAAACGGAAGCATCGCTTATATGCCTTTCAGCCTCACTTTCGCTGTCAATGTTAATAGGTTCCTTGCCATTTTCCTCTTCGGCAGAATTTCCATTGTTTACAGCTTTTGAAGGAGCTGCTGAATCACCCAACAGGGAGTCAAAAAGCAAAGACTGATCAGCCTCCGATGTTACTATCAAAATAAATACCATTCAAGAGTTAAAATTTATATTTTGGTAATCACCATACTGTAAACATTAATGGAAAACACTTGCATGAAAAGTCTATATTCATTTGCACAAATTTGTTGACATAACATTGCTTCTCCCGGTATCAAGTGTGTAGTAGTAAACATCTTGCACAACTTTGACTAACATTGAAATTGAGGGAAAACTTGGGAACATGATGAAAATGAATGCATTAATAATAAATGCCTACCAGGTGGTTTCACCTTGGGAGCTTTAGCTGCTTTTGCTCCGCCTGCTGCAGGTTTCTTTGAGTTGTTAACTATAAAGTCATCCTCATTGTCACTACTCAAGAAATCGTCACTGACATCACCATCCTCCTCTGAAGAGCCAGACCATGGATTCCTCGCTTTAAGCTTCTTGTCTTTGGGTGGTGTGCCTGCTTTGAAGTCTAATTTCGACTGTTTCAGTGCTGAAAATCACATTTAAAACATCTTGAAATCTCAGTGCCATGGGGATTTCGAACGACTTTAGTTAAGTTTTGTGAAAACTCAAATTTTTATTATTTTTTAAGTATTATGATAGAAAGGCATAGTATATTTGCAGAAAGCAATAACGATTAGTTTAAACATTCAAATTAGAAAAGTTCCAAAACTGGCTGTAGAAAAACTATAAAACGTCAAAATTTAGAACGATCTGCAGTTTAGTTTACATTTGTTGCAGGCCCAAAAGATATAGCAAATCTTGGGAGGAATTTGGCATTTGAAGTCTACGAGAGTCAGCCAAAACTGAACAGATAATAAAATAAAAAAATATTTGCCAATAATATTTCAAAATCTTTTCGCAGCAGCAGCCATAATTACTCAGTTTAGAGGCTCATCTGTTTGTTAAATAATATCTAAGGATAATTAGGGCAACGTAAAGCTTAGGAACATGGCAACACATTAAGCCCGAATAAGTAAATCAAGTAAGCCTGAACTTAAAATCAGTGGACATTATCAATTTAAACTGATACTCACGCTTTTTCTCCCTCGGCTTTGCAGGAGCCTTCTTCCGACCAATCCTCTCCATAAGTGGTTTCACCTCTGAATTAGAATCGTTGCCATCAACATCTCCCTGAGAATCTGTGGTAGGAGATTCTTCCTTTACCTGGAAATGGGCAAAATGTAAAGGCTGTGGAAAAATATTTAACATCATAACGCCATACATGTAACAGTTCATCACATCCAAAGGCAGGTTTTTGGAAATACTTATCTTTAAAAGAGAAGTACAACTTTACCTTTATTGTTACGGAGTTTTGCAAACAAGATTTTAAATATGAAATAACTAAATGAGAGAGTACTTTTAAACGTCATCAATTCGCATTACAAAAATCTACTGTACGCTGTGACGCCCCTGGAGCATGACTAAAATAAGTTAACATTAAATGCCAAAAAAGTGAATTGTAATAGTGTTATTTTTATTCATACAGTAAATACAAAAATTTGAATCCATTCAACAAGAAATTGAAGGTGAATCTGGTCTCAGTTTTTATATCATTTTTGAAACTGGTTTGTGCTTTAGAAGTGAACAGATTACTTATCAATAAGGCTGGGTGAATGAAACCACTTTTGAAACGGTGAAGTTTACGTTATCATTATTGATGGACATACAATCTTGGCATCTTCACAACTCAATTCAAGAACTCCCATTTAATCACGAAGTTACTTTATGTACAACCCATTTTTGTTCTATTTTAATTTTAGATTATCATGCATCCAACATTTAGATCAGTTATTATTTGAGACCATGCTGTTCTAATGAATCTTTTAAAATCGTCTTTGTGGGTCTAACTAAGGCTAAAAAAGTATATTTCGCAGATTGCGACACAGCAGAGGCCAAATTCCAGAGAATTTTACACCTGGAACTTTGCGCAACCCGCAAAGTGGTACCAAAAATTGAACCTAGAAAAAATATGGCCATCAGATATTTCCTTTGGCATACATACGCAAATATTTTACTTCTTGCATCTTGTGTCAAAGAAATGAAATTGTAGTTTTAAAAATTTGTTACAAGATATTCAACATTTAAATTAAAATAATTCTTAAAACGGTCGGTTCTGTGCAACACCGCAAGTGACGTTTAAAACAGCTTTTGAATAGAAAATACAATTTAAATTCCAGAAAACATTATTAGTAAGACCCAAGGTAAGCTAGCAAAGGTTTTTCAATGATTTCTGTCATTTTTAATGTGGAGCATTCTTTATCACAATCTTAAAATCTTAAAATAGAATCATTACAAAATGAGAATCTGACACCATTTACCAGCACATCAAGAAAAAATAGAATTATATTTACCTTCTTTTTTCTAACTGGCCCATCACCTGAACCGCCATCAACAGATCGTTCAATCTTTCGCTTAACTTCAACAGGTTCAAACTTGGGATCAACCCTGCGTCCATGAGGTGATGGTTTGGTTTCATCCTTTAGAGAAGCGAGTTTTTTGGAACGACCAGCTCCAGCTTTTGCAACGGAATTTTTGAAAAGCTTATCGTTCATGGCATTATTTTTATCTTGCTCGTCCTTCTCAAATTTCTGAAACGTAAATAGCATTAAATAAATCACATTCATCAACTTATAAGCAAGGGTGACAAATTATAGTGACAAATTTTCATGAAAAAGCCTGCAACATTTGCCTTGCTATGTTCAAAATGAGAAGAATCAGTTTTATGTTCAGACTCATACTATCTATTATTACAGATTTCATGATTAACTAATATCAAAACACTGCATATGCACTGATATGCAAAGATCCCTCGAAAGATCCCCTCAAGGAGACTTCCGGGGGAATTCAACGGCCATGGCAGTAGCAAGGATACACAAACATTAGAATCATTTTTGAATTCCTTTTTTAAAAATTTATAAATCTACAACAATTTCTTTGAACGAACTTTTGTAGAACTGAATGATAATAAAAGAACCATTAATCTTCGATCAAACCGAAACATTTAAAATTGCTTCAACATTCATCGCCTGTTATTTAGTGGGAAACTTAATAGCAGGGTCCAATATATTGTTCCATATTTGTGCTTCAAAAGTCAATAACTGAAGGAGCCATTTAAATGGGTCCGATAAAACGTATGTAATGCAGAATTAGTGCTTACATCAAATGCAACCATGAAGGCATCCAAATCAGCAGTCCAGAGATCACTTGGAGATTTCTTTTTAAGCCCTGCCAATTCTGCTGCCTAGGGAAAGAAAAAAATAATAGCAAACTGACATACAATCATTACTTGTGGATGAATACTGCACTCTCAAATGTTTTAAAAAATGTTTGCACACTAAATATAGAAATCCTCTGAAAAAGCGATCTTCATATGTATGGACTGGGGAATTTACTCTAAACATAAGAAATTGTGATGTGGCAAGCAGCCCTGGCCTCAGCTTCCATCACAACAAGCATAATATTGCCAGCAGCAGCATCAGACAGAATGCAAGGCCACCAGCAAGCAAGTCAAACCATCATATTTTTGTGTTCTTAACTTTTGAATATCGAATAACATGCTTAAACACCAGGGATAATTTTTTTAAGACAAGTTACCTTAGCATCTCTCTGAGCTAGCAATTTTGCAATCTTTTCTTTTGACAAATTCCAAAAGACCATTGACATAAGGTAGTCATAATCAGTTTTGTCTTTGGATTTCTCATCGTCATCCTCTTGGGATTCTTCGGCAGTAGCATCAGAATCGCTTCCCCCATCCTACAATTTCAAATTACAGCAATTAAATAATCTTAAAGTGTGTTAGGATAAAAGTTAAACATAAATGTAATACAGCAATTTGGGATGATGAAAGAAATTTGTCAAATCATTTTATTGATGTGCATGCAGATGGCTCATTAAAACCTGTGTAAGACAAAACACTTACATCATCAATTTTTTGTGAGTTCTTCCACTTTTTTACTGGATCAGGGTCATACTTCCTGGTAACTAGCTCATTTAAAATGGCTGCCTTCGATTTGTTTTCTATAAAATAAAAAAACCAAACACAACAAACATAAAAATGTGACAAAACGAATAAAATATTTTACCATCTATTCTTGCAGGTTGGTAATGTGCTTATAATAACCAAAATCAATAGCAATTTAGCAGCTTGAATATATCCAAATGCAAAACCACAGCCTAACACATCTAAACAGACTAATTAAAAACTTTCAAAACAATACAAAGGTGTGGGCAAAAACCTACATATAATACAAACCCAAATAGTAATTCCTTTTCACTTATTTACAATTTTTTTTGTAAACTATTAAGATAGAAAAAAGTTGCTTAAAATGAGCCGAATATGTCGATAAACGGCGATTTTGTGACAGACAAAATAAAACCACAAAGATTATCCAGTATTAAAAGATGAAATTTTTGGAAAAAGTTCCAAAAAGACACAAGATTATTTAAAATACGATGATTTGCTCTATAAAAAAGGATTTTCCAACTTTTAGCACTCCATTGTAAAGATCTCCAATGACACAGGAAATCTTCTACAAGATTCTTGATCATATTTTTAAATCTACTTGTTATTTATTTTAAATTTTACCAATATCAAGCTCTTTGTTGATCTTTTCAAGGATGAAGCGGGCCTTATTTGAGAGCAAAAGAGACTCTGCAGAAAGCAGTCCTTCCATGTATTGCTTCCTCTTGACATAGTATTCCATACGAAGGGCGTAAAACTCCTTCAAAATATCGTCAACTGTATCGTACTTCCTTAAGCACCCATTATGATCAAACAGGACCTATGAATAAACAAATATTAGATTCAGAAAACAAAATGGGCGGTATCAAAATTCAAGTAGTCTGAAAAATCCAACAGTTTACCATCGAAGTGGTGGACAAAGAAGAAGTTAGTTTAAAAATTTTGTGTATTCCCTCCCGCTCTGCTTTGTCAAGCTTATCCTCCGACATGGTAATCACAAATCGCACCGTCGTATCTGTGGTATAATCCTTGTAATCCCTTTTAGCATCAAACAAATATAAAATAGACTTTAAGACATATGCAGAACTTTGGCATGCCAAGTTGGGGCAACAGTCATCCAAGTCATCAACAACATGATGCTTAGATGTATTTGTTGCATTTTTTTAAATTTATACATGACAATTATATTTCTAATTCTGGAAATTAATTTCTTTAATTTGAATTATTTAGAAAAAAATAATGTAATCAACAAAAAACTACGTAATTTCACCCGGTAAAAGTTAACAAAATTTTATGTTCTTTCAAAGCTTTTGGCAAATGAAAATAAAAAAGGTAACATCCTTTATTTATTGTTATTAAAAATGTATGATACAAATCACATTTATTTCAAATTTGTTAAGCTTTGGAAAATCAAAAAATCAGAGTCTCCCCTAGTAATGAATCTTAACTGGACTTACAGAATTGCGGATGGTATTTTATCGGTTCCATGAAGCATGACCTCGATGACACTTTCTTTGTATGCCGAGGTCCATGTTTTAATAGGCAGCTCAGATATCTCAAACGATTTCTCGTCCAGCAGAGCAACTTCACCTTGTGTTAAGAATCGTTGTGGCTCGACCTGGATGATGGTGCCCCTAAAATTCTTATACCATGGAAGCTGGAAATAAACAAACTAACTTACATTGCATGATCTCAACCAGTTTTTGGCCACTGACAGGCTTTCCCACTTAAAGAAAACAACGTATTTAAACATACATAAATGACAATCCCAAATGGAATTGCATAAAATTCATTTTTTTTTCCTGAAACGTACCATTGGACGGCATTCTTCACCACGCATGAGCCGCCTGAGGTTCTCCACAATTTCTCGCGGATTGTAGTTAGGGATCTTAGTCATCCATCCTGTGCCAATGCCATCTGCACCATTAACAAGTATCATGGGTATTATGGGGATATACCATTCCGGCTCGATTCTGAGATTGTCATCATAAAGAAAGTTGAGCAAAGGCTCATCGGCTTTATTGAAGATATGGCTCGTCAGTGGGCTGCATAAAAAAGGTATAATCACTGAAGCGGTACTAATGTCTAACAGAATATAATATATAACCTAATCTTATGTGCATGTTAGTAAATTTCAAATCGAATGGTCTTACTAACCATATTTAGCACTTTTAAAATGATCATAGCATCATAGTTTATTATTCAACATACCATCACTATGAAACATAAGATACTCTGACCTTTCATACTGTAGTAAAATATAAAATGAGAATATATGTGACATTTTTTTTCTACAATTTTCAAAAACATTAATATAGTTATTCAAGATCCTAGAGGTATTTTGCAACACGAAATAATAATGTAAAGGTTTACTAACAGGAAGAAAGGTTAGGAAACATTCCAGACTAAATGAAACTTCCACTTCAGGAGTCTTCACATTTTTACAGTAAATCCAAAACAAACCACAATAATCAAATCAAATGCACGTCAATAAATAATAAGCACACGTTAAAATAACTTTGAAATATAAAATGAAGTCTGGAAAAACATATCTACCTGAGATTTGTGTTGATGTATCGAGGGCTTGCAGAATCTTTGCCACCAAGAAGCCTGGTACCAAACTGACCAATGGGTAACAGCAAGTTTATGTTATTACTTCCTACAAAGTTCTGAGCCAAGTTTATGATTGTGGACATCAGAGACACTTCACCGTGGTGGTAGGCCGAGCATTTTCCAACAGCAGCGGCAAGTTGTGCCACCTTAGTTTCCTTCTTCAGCTTTTTAAAGCAAGCAAACATAACCTTTCGCATACCAGGCTTCAATCCTAACCAAACACAATAGTACAAAGAATGAGAAAAAAAATTTGGTAGGGAAGGAATGTTACAGAAGCTATTGTAAATGCATGCCTACCATCCACTAAACATGGAATGGATCGTTCATTGTCCATATTGCTAAATAGAATTAACTCTTTGTTGACAAAATCTTGATAACTAATAGCTTTTGTTTGTTTGCCATACAGGTAAATCTATTTTAAAAGAAAACATCAATTAATTATGAAGACAAAACTTACGGTTGGTTGTATTTGAAGATTCTAGGACTCAAGAGTATGAAGGGTCACAAGGCACCCACACAGGGATGGGAGGACCCCAGTCCAATAGAAGGTTACAAAAAAATGACAGGGGGATGATCCCTATGGTAGTCTCCAGAGATACAACATAACGCCTTAAGTTAGCCCTTACATTATGCCCAAGCCCCACAAAAGAACGATAAAAAAATAAGGAGAAATCACTAACATGGAGATATATTAATCATAGTTTCAATGACAAAATGATTAATATTTTAGAAGCTACTGCATTTAAGATGCATTAGTAAAATATGAAGAGAGATGAAACAATTGAAAATTATGCAAAAAATGGTACAAAAATAATTTTGCAATAATGGTGGTAATGGTACTTATAAAGTGGTCACTCTGTTTATATTAAAAACTTGTGGAAAGTAAAGAAATATCACAATTTTTAAAATTTTATAAAGTCCACTTCATTATTTTTCAAAACAAGAAAAAGTAACAACCCAACTATTACTACCATTTTAAAGAATAAAGAAAAATATCCACAACATATAGAAGCAAAAAAAATGGTAACAATACACCGCAACATCCAGTATCAGGAGATAGAAATACAAAGAAAAGACACGCTCTAAATACTTGTTAATTTAGTCAAACCTCTGACAAGCCTAGTTCTCTTCTTCGCTTCCTTTCTTCCATCCCATTGGTAAGCCATTCCTTACGCTGTTCAATCATTTTTTTACTAAACGCCTATGAAATGAATAAAATATGGCAATATGAACCAAACTATGTTATTGTCCTAAACCAAATTAAGCAGTCAACGTCATGTATAGATGTACCAATTTTCCAACTACTAATCGTATTCAGTCAATTTTATCCAGCTAATTAAATAATATTTTTTTAGGAAAAAATTATTTAAAAGGCGAACTTACCAACTTAATCGAGTTGTCATCATCTGGACCATCATATTTGAATCTAATCCGATGGCGATCCAAGTCGGAGAAATACTCCTTACCTTCTGCAGAAGAGCTGGTACCCAAACCTAAAAAAGGACAACCAACCATCAATCATCCACTAATATAAAGGACAAAACCATAAACTTCAATTCAGTCAGTTTGATTAATAAAACCCATCAAACTAATTACAAACAAATAGCTCCCATTAAACTCCAGTGTCGCAGAACAAATACACTGATCTCAAAAGAATTTGCAAGTACGTGTTCACTAGAATCCATTATTGAAATCATAACAATGAATATGACAAAAAGTATTGAAGCATTTTCCATTCCTTGAGATCAATCCATGAATTTAGAAAAATTTTCTTGATGAGTTAAACCTGTCGCCATAGAAACGCCCAATTTCACAAAAGAAGCCAACATTATTTTGACAAGAAATATATCATAAATTAAAATTTGAGCAATCCTTTTATCGTGAAACTGTTAATCACAACAGGAGTTTTTCTCACATCTGACAATTAAATCTTAGAATGTATCACCTTACGAATACATGTTTTCAGTAGTTTTCCAAATTATAGCTTGAAATTATATTTGGAGCAAATTGAAGTTGAAGTCAAGTTAGTACCTTTGTAGTACTTTGTAGTCCATCTATTCCAATCTTCAGTTTCCTGTTTCCATTCCTCAAATTCTGGTAAACTGTAAAACGACATAGTCTTATTCCCTTTCGTGACCTGTAAGAACACAAAAATCCCATTTCTTATACTCTAACAAAATTATTAATCCTCATTTACCATCTGAAAAAGTTAAGTTCGCGGCTTAAACACTCAGTATTATCTGTTTTAGTTAGTTTAATGGAGTAGAGAGGGTAAAGAATATCAACACGCCAAATTTAGAAGAAAAGTTTAGACATTTAGCAAAATTAATGTTGTTAAATCAAAAAAATTTACCATTTTCTGAATTTAAAGCAGATAATTTTATCACTGGCTAAGTTATCTTTGTTAGCAATCATTAATTCAAATTAAATAATAGTCATGATATAAATGTGAATTCAACTTTCATGATATAGACAATCAAAATTAGATTTGTTACTAATCAGATATCACACATCACCCAAATATGGCTTTACATGGATATCATTAGGATATTCACTTTGTGGATCAAAGATTTATATGCAGCATTATCATGGCTTACCTTGACAATAGGGGTGATGAACTCCTCCAAAAAAGGGACCCTCAGCAAGTGAGGCCAATTGTGATGGATGAAATTGACGAGCAGACCTTTGATGTGGGAGCCATCCTGATCCTGATCAGTCATGATCATCAACCGACCATAGCGCAATGTCTGCATGTCTTCGCGTGTCTCATACTTGCGCTTGTATTGCAAGCCCATAATTTTGATTATATTGTTGATTTCCTGATTCTCCAGGATTTGCTTTGCAGTTGCTTCGCGCACATTTAACACTTTACCCCTGAGAGGGAACACTCCAAACTTGTCTCGGCCGAGTACACTCAGCCCTGCTACGGCCAAGGTCTTGGCCGAGTCCCCTTCAGTCAGGATTAGGGTACAGTCAATTCCGTTTTTGGTACCAGCAAAGTTAGCGTCCTCCAGCTTCGGAAGGTTCTTCAGTTTGGAAAGAGTGCGGCTACCACACTTCTTGTTCAACTCAGTCTATTATAGAAACGTAAACATGAACCAAAGCTATTTCACAATTACTGTAAGTTTCCATCAATAAAACGTGCTTTTAAAATGTTTCAATAGTTTGTGGAATTAATAATAAATTCCATTACGGAAAAATATAGTTCGAAACTGAAAGAAATTGTGTGAGATATGCTGGCATATTATCCTTAGTCAAATGCAAGTCTTTAATTTTTGTACTTTTTTTTGTTTGTAAGTGCTTTAATGACAAGGAAACGTTAAGTGTAGATACAAAAAAATTTAAAATTCATTTTTAAGACTTACGGGCATAATTAAGGTATTGGGGACTGCTGATTGAATGGAGCATTTTATACAATTTTAGATTTATTTAGCAAGACACTCACCTGAGATTTAAAATGGACCCAAGTCATTACCGAGTCCACGATTCCGCATTTTTGTACTGCAGAAGAGAATTTCTCACTTAACGCAAATTTGGAGCCAAAACTTTTGGCTTGCAGAGTCATGTTTTCTTTGGTTTGAGAGTCAAATGTTGGATTTTCAATAAGACAGTTAACGAAGATCCAAACATGATTCTTTACCTAGATAAAAATAAAACAAATGTTGCAGAGATGTGCCAACTAAATGTTATCTGTTAAAATGGCTCGGATTGTAACCTGAAAAGGCCTGACGCTAATCCCATCCTTTTTGGACTTCTTTTTAACCACATCAAGAATTTTCGTCACAACTTGATCAAGAACATAGTCTACATGTCGACCACCCTGAAAAAGAGGCATTGTGATAAGTAGAATATTATACAATGACGTTTCGATTTTATGCCTGCAACTTTGAGTATAAATAATGTAAATGCCAACTGTTAAAAACGTATAAGAATTCTATTAATAATTGTAAAAAAAATATATATTAAAAATGCTCTAACAAATTTTATCCCCCCTAAACAGGTTTTCAAAAGACTAAACCTGCAAAGGCTTTTCAAATTCCAAAACAACTCCTGATATCAATAAAACTTAATTGGAAAGAATTATTTTCAAAAATGCAGAAATGTTTCATAACTTTTAAAACCTCCTTATTTATAAAAAAAAGTTGACTAAATACAGGACGAATATGAAATTAGCACAGTATAAAATAGAAATATGGCAGCAAACATTGAAGTGCATTCTTTATGGTATGTAAAAATACAGATGTTAAAGTATAAAAAAGAAAACGCTTCTGAAAGAACTAGTTGCAGAACTTCACATGCATTTATAATAACTTACCTTTGTAGTGGCAATACTGTTAACAAAGCTGACTTGCTGCAATCCCTTATCGCTCATTGCTACCGCAATCTCCCATCTGTCATGGGCTTTCTCATAAGCTACTTTTAAAGGATTGCCTTGTTCATCGACCCTGTCTTTAACGTACCAATCCACATAATCCTTGAAATTTTTTATCTATTTGAAACCAGATTTAAGTGCAACATTAAGCTTCCCTTCTTCATGATAACTATTCACTCAAACAGTAAGAACATGGAGACACTTACTGGGATGCGTTTCCCATTGAGAAAGACTTTCACACCAACAGTGGAGCCCGCTACATCATAGGCCCGGCGGGACATTAACGCAACTATGTCCTTCTCTAGCGTTTCCATTTTAAATTTTGTCAGGTCAGGGCTGAATGTTATGCAGGTGAATTCCTCGCCCTTCAAGGGCTTAATTATTGGCTCCTGCGACTCTGTCATGTTGTTTTTCCAGGTCTAAATGTTGAAAACAATAATTTCCGGAATGAATATGTAGGCCCATTTGACAAAAATAGTAGAAAACCTTCTTGTACTAACCTGTCTAAAGGTCTTTCCAGATTGTTTACAGGCAGTTTCCACAGTGAACTTTGTGCTGAAAATGTTGCACAGTTTAGCCCCATAACCGTTCCTGCCACCTGCAAAAAAAAAGTACATGAAACTTGAAACATGTATTTGCTTAGGCATTTTTACTCTGAAAATCTTTATTCCCCAATCAAAATTTAAATTCTGAAAATATAAATCTATAAAAAAATCTCATCTCTATACTACCAAGTAATCAGAGAATTCTTGAAAAAAAAAAACAGGAAAGTAGAAGAATTATTAATAGAATTGATCTATTCCCCCCCCCAATGTTAATGACATTGAAAAAACAAAAATTACATATATATATAAATCCAATCCCCCTCCTGAATCACACTCCATTTTAATCCAAATTTATCGGACCATGTATTATTCAGAATTATTTAAGGAATATTTAGAATAAAAAGACATACCAGTTACTTTCTTTTCTTCATCATTGTAATTACTGGATGTCAGCAGGTGTCCAAAAATAAGAGATGGAACAAAAATCTTCTCAACTTTGTGCTCAACGACTGGAATACCTGTCCCATTATTATATATGCGTATGGTGTTATTTTCCCTGGCAAATGAATGAAGATCAGTGTATCAGAACAAGAACTTGTCAGTTTGAGAAACAAAGTATATAAACAACTTACTGGTCAATGTCAACTTTCAAAGTGTCCATTTTTGGAGATCGCTGTTTATTATCAGCTGCATTCACTGCAATTAGGAGCATCAAAGATTAAGTAACTCAGGTATTCAAGGAGAAGAGCAATTTTGGAAATGTAAATGTAGTTCAAGTTCCGCCTGGCGGTACACACGTTCACCCTATGTTAACATTTATCGTGAGTTCGATTACAAATCGAATAAATAAAAATGTGAACGTAGAACAAGGAATGCTGAGTGCACATGCATTATCAGGAGTTTGATTTACATTTAGGTAATCTCTTGAGTACCGCTATTTAATGTAGTTTTTCTCAGTCAAGTTTTGTGTATCTTGTGAATTATTTAGTAAAGTTAGATTGCAAAGAGCAACAGCTAATCATAATTTTTCCACCATAACATTCAATGAATTTATTGTCACGGCAAAAATTGTGACCGCCAGTTGTTATCACAAAAAATGCCTTTTATAGTTTCAAAATAAGTGTGATCATCTTTGCATCAATTATATCTATTAATTACGTGTGCTTACCTAAAATTTCGTCAAAAATTTTGTATAACCCAGGAACATATGTAACCTTTCGATTCACCAAGCCAGTTTCTTCACCATCATAAACCCACATATCCTAGAATGAGGAGTGTAAGACATTTAAAGATACATCTCCATTGGTAAGCAGCATGGCAAATTCATTTTCGTCAAAATGCCATTTTCTATGGATACAAGCAACCTAATCTTGCTTATTTTATTACACCATGAAATTTGTTCCAGTTTATCTGCAAATACTATGCATAGGCCCTACCTGTGTTTCAAATTCCACAGAACCAATGTATGTATCTGGCCGAAGCAAAATATGCTCAAGCTGCGTCTTTTTCTGGTATATCCTTTCCACTGACAGCCTTTTATCGCCATCATTTTTGTTTGCCATGTTGACCACTTACAGGGTGGTAGCACTAATTGTTGGTCCACTAAAAACCTGCAAAAAAACCAGAGGTTTGTTTTTCAGTTTTGTCGTGTACACAGCAAAGAATTCATTTAATTACTCCTGAAATTCACTGCGAATATCCTTCTTCAAAATATGGAAGACACGGGTGCAAGACAATATTTGCAATTCTACGGCGGCTCAACCTTAGACTAGACAAATATGGTGCTTACGATTTAGTTTTCTAAATCGTTGGGTTTCCGTGTGGTCATGCAAACCCATCCCTAACTAGTGCACCTACTAACTTGCTCGCCCTTTTCATCTGACGCAGGCTAGTTCACTAGGTATGTATTTTGGCTTAACGTGATGGTGACCTTTAAATCATATATATTTGGGTAAAGGGTATTTACTATTGATCATGCACGCATATATTGCCATAAGCAAGAAACAGGAGTACGATATGTATCGAATTTGTGTAAAAGTATCTTGACATTTACATGAAAATAAACATAAATCACACAAGCACAAAATTACGACTAATAAAAATAGGATTCCAACTCCTTATCTCCAAAATCAATCAAACTGTAGTATGTTAATTTGCATCATGCATGTATTTGGATTAAATTAAATAGTGCGAAAATCTGTGTTAATACAGTAAAATTCCAATAAATTTGGAGTGTGGTACAATAAACCGTACCATCATTCCAATATGGATTTTACGCCAATGTCAACCATAAATTCAGTAGTGAGTCACCAAACTGCTAGTACTGTACATACATGCATGTTTTCCTCACATGTATTCTCCCATTCATTTCCTAACACGACATTTTAAGACCGTACTCCCCGCAATAAATGTTCTTTGTGGACTTCTGATAACTTTTAGCATCTTAGCCACACAATTTTCCAAGTTTTCGGAATTAATAACTCGAAATCAGCTCGGAAGTTGGAACGAAAAAATCCGAAATCTGAATGGACGAACCGGTTCGACAACGCAAGGTGAGCCATTGAAACATACAATCTTTACCACGCTCGTTACTCTTCCGACGCTCGATTGAACATCATGAAACATCTATTTTCAAAATTAATTGTAAATTCCATGATTCCATGATTTTGGAATATGCTAAACTGAGGGGGGGAATCGAGAACAGAACAGGTCCACGGGAGCCTTTGTCTCCATGCGAAAGTCAGAAAGAAAAATATTAAGCAAGTGAAAAACCAGAATAATCGGCTCGCAGTTGTTGTACGCATAACAGGATTAAACCACACGTGCAGCGTTTTATAAAATCACACGTACCCTTATTTAAAAAAACTGGAAAACCAGTTGACAATCACATAAAACACACAAGCATCTTCCGAGGCATCTTCCCACCATCAACAACCGTCAAACGGTACTTTTTTTTCTAAAACAGTGTGACCGTAGTCATCGTACAATTTATCCTAAAAAACGTGCTTCCATACATGTACATTGAATATACTTATATTTATTCGTAATAAATTGTATTTCAATTTTCACTCTCAAGTGGGACGGAACATTTTTTTAACGCATGAAAAGATTATTTGTTGAGATTTGCCTTTTTAACTTGTTGGGCTGCCCCAGGCATATAGAACCCCTATGGCCAGGCTATGGTTGGCCGCCATGCCTATAGCTCCCTGCCAGTTATGTTATTCCAGCAATAAATATATATAATGTTGTTAACGCAAACCGGTATGACTCATTTTCTAAAAATTATCTAAAGAATCAGCTTAAAACATTCGCGTTCTATCGGTGCGTTTTTGTTTCATATTAAAATTATGGAAAACGAATAAGCCTCATGCATCATAATCACTGTCATAATTTAATGAACGGTGGCGCCGCTTCTCGGTAGTGTTCTCAAGCTTCTGTTCTATTAAATTTCGCGCCATTTTTTGAATTTTGTCACATTTCCTGGTTTTTGTAACATTCAGCAGTTTCCTTGTACAACCCAGTTGCAAAAATATCCAATCACCCAGAATTTTCTGAGGGTTGGTTCTAAGTTACCTGCCATAGTGT
>JAQGBX010002259.1:0-21103 GCA_034698745.1 Megaphyllum sjaelandicum | reverse complement strand
ACTTAGCTTTCAATCCTATGAAAATTTTAAGTCCAAGATGAGCCTTGGATGCCTAAATTTGGTGGAGATACAGATGGGTACTGGGAGCCAAAAAAACACGTCCACACGCTGCCACGCTGTTTGCCTGTTTTTCATATACTTGAGAAGAAAAAAAAATACTCTAAATACATAATTATTTCTAAACTATAAAAGTACAAATTTGCAGTAAAGCTTTGTTTTAAAATACTCGGTTCTCGAAAAATCCACCAAATATTGAACAAATTGACTCCTTTCTCTTGACTACTGACCTGAAACGCCACCAACCTCCCGTAGAACCATGTCCTGTCAACATTTCCCAATTCTGTTGCTATCAGCTGGATAAAGGCATCATCATAATCCGAGCAAAGAACTCCAGGTTCATTTTTGGATCGTATGGTTTGCGCGATACGGAGTATAGATAATAATCCATCCAAGAGACGAACGAATGTTTCAACCTCCTGATAATAATGACGCTTGGAAAAAGTGAAACTTCGTCGTCTAGAGATCACCTCTCGGCATGCTTTCATACTTAGTTCCACAAACGTGTCACACACGGCAATTAGAGAGCGATATCCATTGCCGGGAGTGTCGGCATCAAAATCATACAAGTGAACCACGTTTGCCAAAATATTGACTTCAATTTCCATAGCATTTAAATGTGCTAAAAACTGGGAAAAGATTTTCTGGAATTTTCCATTAAATTTCCCGCTATTCTTTCGAAAGTGCTCGATGTTGTCGATTACTAAGGAGTGCAGCAGCTCGTATCTGGGAGTCGCAGATTCGGACGTTACCAAACATTGTTCTGCCATTTTGCTCCTTTGTGTAATGAGTGGTCAAAACTCAAAACAGAGCTTTATACCACAACGATAGTAGGCTAATTTAAAACGAATACAGTTTTCTTTCTTCCCGCGGGAATGCAGTGTACTCATTTTGTCTGCTATAATCGTGTTATTAACGTTCTTGTTGCGTGATCAGCATAAATATATTTGAAATTAAGAATTGAAAGTTTTTCCACGTATATTTAAAATAAAAAATGAAGGTTATTCCACAGGTAGGGCTTTCAGAACAAACAACTTCTTACGCAACATATTTGAAACTAGTTGAGATCTAAATTACGCGTTAACCCCTATTTCAAGAACATAACCAAGATACACACCCCAATTAGGGCTTTGCATAACACGTTGAGAACACACCCAGGTATCATTGCAACGTTGTATGAATTCAAATTTGCTAAATTTTCCACGTTTTCTAACTAAAAATTTGCAAGAGTTCCAAACTTTTCCAACGACAATTTTTCAAGATTTTCCGAGTAAAAATGTGAACAACTTTATAAATTTTCCGAATACAAAATTCTCAAAATTAAAAAAAAAAAATGTATCCTAAGTTAAAAAAAAAATTAAAAAAGTTTCAAAATTGTCATTAGAAAATTTTGCAAAATATTGTGGATAACATTTGTATGGTCCAGTTTTTGACACTGTCACTGCATGATTAGCGATTTTTTTTAAAACTTGGAAAAGTCAGGGCAGTTAAAAATGAAATTTCTGAGAAACCCTCGTGAATGGTTAAAATAAAACCATTTACAGGAAAATCTGACTATTCTATCATCAAAGAAAATATGGCTATGGATAAATATTTACATAATAAATCATTTATTTTTTGTCAAGAATAAGTTGCTAATAAAAAGTACATTAAACTTAATCTTAGATCAAAATATTCGCCATTATTTTAAATATATCTTTAATAAATATGGTGGCTTAGAAGTTACTGTAGCATCCTCGTGTTGCATTCGGTGTACCTACACTGTAGGTTCGATTCCTGGGTCGGCAATTCTTCCAGGCGAATGCTGAAATAGTTTCTATATTAAATCGGCCGTGACCATCTTCCCATCCATCCTCGTCTTAAAGTCCTGGTAATTACGGGAAAATCAACCAAATTGTGATTTTTCCACTAACATACTCTGGTCATGTTGGAAAGATATCCAACAAACGGAATTAAAAGTTCCGTGAAATGCAACTAAACGCGGTTTTAACAGAATCGGTATACGTCTACAAATGATACCCGAAATCATAGTTTAAAACAATTAACATTTTATTTTTCTGAAACCATTTCAAGTTATTAACATAATTAATTTTTAACCATTTTCCCCCCAAAACCAAAGACTGAGAAAATGAAGCCTGCAGTCCATCGATGTAATTCCATTAAGGCATTTGAAGAAGTTCTCTAATCCGCTGTATGCAAAGCATAGAACTCTCATGAGCAGGTTGACTCATTACGACAAAATTAAGAAATCCGTGAGGAAGGTTGCCCATGAGATCTAAGCGAACGTCTTTCCCAAGGGCCTTCATTCGTTTCAAAAACATGACTAAATTGTCCAACACTGGATCCTGGTGAGATGACTGCGAGAAAAAAATTGAAAATCATAAACAGCTCTGAAAATAATGCCTAGCGCAGACAATTTAACCAACTAAACATTGTTGGGAAACAGTCTTTCTGCAACAGTTTATTCAAAATGTTTCGCAATAAATTTTTCAGGAAAAAAGGAAATGAAGATTTCAGTAATAATGCATATATCTTATACATGAACTAGACCATGCCAGACGGTACAAAACAGGGCAACAGTTAAAACGAAATTAAACATCTTCAAGAGATGCAGTAGGTCTACTATCTCTTCAATGAATAAACTCGTTTAGATGGCTGTTTTGACACAACTTGAAACGCCATCTTTAAAAAGGCGCATTGGCCAATCGGAAATATTATGCCATTCGTTATGAAACTTTACTGCAAGTTTCGGTTTAATAAGGGCTTCTACAGGTGCTTATTTGGCACAAAAAAATCAATGACGTTATCATCATCAACCAAGGGTCACAGGATGCAATGCCCGTTGTTGTCATAGACGGTATTGATCACAGCCAAAGAGACTCCGGCAGCAGATTGCAATCGTGTTGTAGGGGTTTGTAAAAGACAGCCCATCTGTTTAAACTTCCCATTAACCCGCGCTTGCGACCGGCAACAATAGTGACTTACTAATGACTTAAACAAGGAAGAGGACGGAATATCAAAGGAAAACGGCCATGACCGAATTAATATATTGGTCCAATCTCAGCATCCACCTAGGGGAGTTGTGGGAAACCATATAAAAACACAACGAGGATAGCCGACCTGGGAATCGAAACCTCGTCTACCGAATGAAAGGCGAGAATGCTATCATTCGGCCATCTTGCTCCGTATATTCCGTTATAGTATTGTAATATCTTAAAACACACGTACTAAACAGTCGCTTATTTCTTATTAAAATTATATAAAAAATACAAGAATTTTATCTAATTTGATTATGAAATTAACGATTGTAAAATTTTACAAGTTTTGGATATAAAAATGCGTAAAACACATGTTTTAAAATTTAATACATGTGTTTTTCAATATTAGAATAACTTGTAACGACTTTTCATCTTCACTAAAATATAACACCTGAAGAAGTCCGAACTGCACGAATCACGTGCAATCTACAAGTGTAAATAAAAATCCAATTATTTGACTGGGTTATTTAACAGTTTTATACGTTAAATTGAAGCATAATAAAAATGTGCCTACCACAAATCGAATTGGTGGAAATTGCAACAGGATATTATCAGATACCAAAAACGGTGATTTGAGCGGGTCATCGGTGCCAGCTCTTCTATTCATTTCAACCACACGAGCACATAAACTTTTCCCCTCGTCTAAGGAGCGATTAGCAAACATTCCTTCGGGTTGCTGAGGATCCAAAGTATAGCCTAACAAAGAAAAGTGAACAACTTAATCCAATACTATGGATATCAAAACATAGGACCACAAAATTCTCATTTAATGTACCTTCCAGACAAGCTAAACCGAATTCAAGAGGCATTAAGGGGTCAATAAGGAGCAACAGGTTCGAGGGTGATGGCAGGAAATGAGTCATATTTACTGGGCATACAGCAAGAACGCCATCAGGTTTGCGTATGCCAAGTTGGATGGCTCTCATTGTTATGCACGTTATCAAATCACCACCAGCACTGCATCCTGCAAGGCAGATCTTCTCACCAGTACTTCCTGGTAAAGAAACGATTGTTACCAGCATCTTTATGAGTATGACATAACATTACAATTTCTGGCAATGTTGTGAATACCTAAAAGGTGACAATTTTTAATAGCCCATGCATATGCATAGAAGCTATCCTCAAGTGGTCGAGGGTAAGGGGCTTCGGGAGCCAGAGAGTGGTAAATGGTAAGAATGGGAACATCCAGTCTTATTGCCCATTCATTCAGATAAACCTAGGGTAGAATAAAAGTAGCTGCATAGTTTCGTCAAATAATTAATTTACCAATCGTGCGAATTTAAGGTTTTCAGGGTATAATATTTGAAAAAATAAAGGCATTGACCTTTTAGACGTTTTTAATACAGAAGTTTCTTTACAAATCCGTGCACAATATTGGAATAAATTTACTGTATATGGAAATAAAAACTGGTTCAACATATTTGATTGTAGACGAACAAAGCTGTAAAAATGCTCTTGTTGACACAATCAACGATTAATTTTCGAATGTTTTCTCTAATCGATTTGCAATTTATCTGCTGCAAATTTAAATAGCGAAATGCTCCAAGATAAGCTGTCAGTTCATGCATTTTGTCAACATTACTAAACAAAGTAGTTTCATGTATTGTGTATGATTAATTTAATTAAATCTGATAAAATGCACGAACACGTCCAAAGTGTTATGTTCCAAACAAATCATTTAAATGAGAACTGCAAATATAGCCCAACGAAATGGATACTTTATGAATGGTAGACGACACAGAAATAAATCCGCTTCCGTGGAAATGAATAATTAAATATGGAGATGCTGGTTTCACTGCACCCGGATGCTGCCGAGATCCTTCACGGTCCTTCAACTAAAGTACAAGTAATAATTCAATGATGCCATACATAAATTTGTTCAGATTTTACTAATCCATCCATTACGATTTTCTAGAATTAACAACAACCTGGCCTTCTCTAACATGAGCGCACACAAGCCTGCAATGAACAGATGAAACGGGAATATGGGAAGAAGGAATTGGAATATCAACGGAAGTGCCATCATCTTTAGTGAGTTGAAGAGGTTCTGGTAGCAACTTCATTTTCCTATTGACAGACAACGGATCTGTTACTGCTCTGGAGAGTTTCTAAAGGAAGTAAAATACGGCGATTCGAATTTGTCGCAATAAACAAAAAACAAAATAATATTGAAAAAAAAAAAAAGAGAATTCACATCCAAGAAACCGATGCCTTGCAGATTCCAAAGCGTCTTGCAAAAGTCCACAGATGAATTACGGATGACCTTAACAAAGCGCTTAGATAGTTTCGATAGGTCATGAGAATATTTGCAAAAATTCACCAATGCCGAAGCAAGACGTGCGAATTTTCCCCCAGATGCATAATAAACGTGACTGAATGAAGTCGCCACTAGACAAATAAATCTCAACGATTTTTGTAAAGATTCATCAATCTGTAATATTCAGAAGTTGGAAATCGTTAGGTTAATATCAACAATACACAATCCTACTTTTTACAATATATTTAACTTCCGTTCGTTTCAATATACAGTAAAACCTGTTAAGAGTGACCACCAACAAAATGCAATGTTGGTCACTGTACCCAGGTGGTCACCATACAGAGAATTTTTATGAAAGAAATTAATGCTCACTAGAAAAACAACTTTATGACTTATAAGTGAAAAAATGAGAACGTTTTTTCTAAGTTTAATAAAACAGATCATCACAAAGTAATATTTAGCTATAACGGTGTATTTTCAAGTTTCTATTATTACAGGTATGGGGGGGGATGTTTTACACCATTTAACAACCAATGTTATCTACAAGATAATACAGCGCATTTGAAAACTAACTTTTGAATTTCCAAAAACATTTCAAGAAAAATCGCGCCTTTTGGTAAATAAACAACAAGTTCTTCCCATTATTTTCTGCAAAAAATCTTTTGCATAAGCATTTCTTTCGGAATTAAGCATTTTGATTTGTGTAAGTTATTTTTGAAAATGTTCTCTAAACTTCCATCTAAACAATTTCCGAAATACAAATTTTGAGCATGAATGAATTGGAAAATAACCTTTTTAACTAAGAGTGAAATGAAAAGAATTTTTCAAAGCAAAATATATACAAAGCCGACGTTCAGCATCCTTTCAAACACTCGTTTTCCCTCAAATGCTACATAAACAAATTTCTAATAGTAAAATATTCAGATTTTACGAGATGAAATAAAAACATATACTTTAGTAACGTCGAGACAAATACAGCATAGGTCCGTGCATTCACCAAAAAAAAAAATGAGTTGATATAATTTAAAGTTTTTACAACTTGGATAAGCTCAGTAACAGACCTGAAATCCGATTAGCTTCTCATAGAAACATGTTCTGTCAATATTTTCCATTTCCGCTAGGATCCGTTGCAGAAAAGCGGCGTCATAATTGGAAAAAAGGGCTCCTGGTTCATTTCCATCACGTAAAGTTTTCGCAATATGGAGCACAGCTAAGAGCCCGCTCAAAACACGAACGTATGCTTTGACTTCGTCATAATAATAATGCTTTTTGGAAAAAGTGAAATTTCGTCGTTTAGAGATGACTTCTCGGCATAATTTCGTACTTAGTGCTGTGAACGTGTCAACAACAGCAATGATGCTGCGGTATCCATTGCCGGGAGTGTTGACATCTAAATCATACAGATGTACAACGTTTACCAAACTATTGACTTCAATTTCAACGCCATTTAAATGGGTTAAAAATTGGGAAAAGATTTCCACGAATTTTCCATTAATCTTGCTGTTATTCTTTCGAAAGTGCTCGATGTTGTCAATTACTAAGGAGTGCAACAACTCGTATCTGGACGTAGAAGATTCCAAGCTCAACAGACAATGCTCGGCCATTTTGATGCGCTGTTGTACGAGTTTTCAAATCACTAAAAGAAGATGTTTACTCCTTGACAATCAAAAGCAAATAATGCCTTAGACAGGTTCAAACCCTATATAATATCTTATGTGGCAAGTTTGACAAATAGGTGTCAAACAACCCTTTCCATCCCCTTCCCTTTTAAAGTGCATGCTGCTTTGTTGTGCACGAAATTATGTCTCCCACACGGTCACCTTATCTTAACTTTCATGATATAATGTGCGTTTCTATGCGATTTTAAATTGTTTTCAATGGGACTTTTTTTTTTGAGTCGAACCCCTTTGAAAAAGATAACATTATATGTGCTTGAATGAATTCTATCTTAACGACTTTTAATGTTGCCATTGACCGCGTGAAAGCGCCATGATGAATAAAACAAGTTTGGACAGTTTACAAAACTACAAAGTTTAAAAATTCGAAACTGTGATCATTGTTCAAAATTACGAACCCATATTCAGTGTAGGCCTATAGCATACAATGAATTACAGATGTCATGGCATTTTGACATCACATCATTCCCAAGCTAAAAAAGGGGCGATAAAAATAACAATCCAAATAAATGTATATAGGACGGCTAAAAACCAGTTGTACAAACCCTATAGATTACTACACGAGTAAAAAATATTTCTCTCAATTTGTTTGTTCTCCACTTATACAACACCAATCTACGCAAAGCAAGTTAAACAATCACTGTATAGTCCTTGTGTAAACAATCACTTGTAATTGTACCCTTAAAATACAGTGTATGTAAACTTTCAAAACTAAAGGCGTAAATGCGGGGTTCGTTAGCTAACTTCGACTCGGATACTCTGTAATGTACATGTACATGTATATGTACACAGCAGGCCTATATGTGCACTGTACTTTATATGATTGGTAAATAAATTCCTTAATTCGTTGATAATTAAGGTTACCGTTATCTGTTTTTTAATTAATAAATTAAGGGGATCCTAAAAATGATACATTAATTTTAGAAATTGGAAATCTATCCAGCAAAATACATGTTAGCTAGTATAGATGGAAATTTTATTCGCTAGGCGTGTCATGTTTCTACAGGAATATTAAGTGAAGCGAGACTTCCTATATCCTTAACCAAATTTTTCTTAAATACAGCTTAACGTTTCGTCAAAAACGGACTTTAACAAGAGTTGACAATGAATGATGATGGATCGAATTTAGTGTTATGTTTCTGCCAGTCCTGTCATTTTCACCTGAGGCGATGTACAGTAGTGTTTGTGAGAGAAAGTAGTGGTCTAGCTGCTTGGATGAAAGAGGTTTTGTTACCTTACTCTTTGCAAGATCATCCTTCGTATTTCTAGCAATTTCAAAACAAAGGGAGATTTCACATTAAAGTTTGATGAAACAAAACTTTTCTCATACAAAGAGAACATTTATTGCATAAACAAATACACAATGTTTGTCGATTTTTAACGTTGGCCTATTTCTGTAGAAGAGGGCTAAACACCGACGTCATAGCAGGGGTTTTGTCAGCGTCACCTATCTAGGAATTTTGTGCAAATGGGATCTGCACGAGGCCTAGGTTTAAACTCTTATCCGAAAGTGCCGCCACTTAAAGAATTTTGTTCATCTTCAAAATTCTCACCGGCCTCGACCGGGGAGCGAACCCCGCTAGTTAGGATCGAGAGACAAGCCCATAAACCTCTCGACCATCGGCGCTGGTCAAATAATCAGTACTCGTGAAATCACCCAGAAAGCAACTCGATCCTTGAGTGTTTTAACCCAAATTACCCCCCCCCCTCTCCTCCCTGGAAAAATAAGAACAACGATATACAAACATTTATTACCACTTCTGAGAAAAGCGAAATTTAACATGACAAATTTGATGAAATAACTTTTCTACATCCAAAAGCATTCAAACTCTTTGGCGTGATAACTTCTTTCCCCTCCCTCTCCTCCCTAATAAAATAAGAACAAAGATACAAGTTTTTTTGTAATTTCTGAGGAAAGCTACGTACGTTTAACGTCAACATTTTATGAAACACTTTTCTATACGTTCAAAAGTAAACAACTTTCTGGTATTTTAACCCCCACAGCCAAATAAGACCAACGATACAAATACAGTATATCCTGCAATTTCTAGGGATAGCGACATGGAGAAAGCGGATTCTTGTAATGAGACAGTAAAGTTACACAAACACAAATTTACGTATGAGTTTGATCTATAAATCAAAATTCTGTTATTTGACAATGTTCTAATCTGCTCCATTATACACTATTTCCACAAAATGCAATGCATGCTATATACACATACAAGATTAATAAATACAGCCATATGACCTTGAAATTACAAAATTAAGAAAAACAACATAATACATACCGGTATATAAGATTTCAAAATAATAAAAAACGAAGTAGAAGCATATTCAGCAAATCATGCAACTTGCATTGATATCATCACCCATGGAAAACATCTTCGTGTGTTGCAAGTCCAATCCAATAGTAAATGCATGCATAGATGTAAGAATATAGCGAAGTGCATCGCTTTTTGAATTTCATCCTGTATGGGATGGGCGAATGCATCCTCAACACCAAGCAAGAACCACCTTCTTCTTCTTGATGAATAAAAGGTTATTCGCATTAGGAAAACCCCACTTGAATTAACCAGTTTTACGTGCTTTAGCAAATGGGGAGATCCGCCGCCTAGAAAGACGTACTGGGCTCTCCAATGACGTATTCAAATTTAGATGTAACTTCCTTAAAGCTGGGAATAGTTTTATGCAAGAGTGTAAACGAGAGGCCAACTTTCACGTCTATGTATGCTCAGCAGGCTAGATGGCTAATCGAGTATTTCTTGCTTTCTCAGCACTTTGGCTGTGCAGTATTACACCAGGGACAAGCACTGATTCCTCGAGCATATTATGGTGTCCGGAAAGTTACAGGGCTTTCGAAAAGAAGGGATTTTTGTTCCACATATGCTTGCCAAAGTCCTGTACTAAAAACATGTCAGATGCACTCACTCTTCTGGACAATGAGGATTCTTCCAGCAGCCATTGTCAACCGTTCACATCAACTTTTGAAAGGTGCCAGAAAGCTCGCCTATTCAGTGATCAATATTCTGAGGGCAGTAATTCAACCATTTTCAATAAACTCGACAAGTCCTATGTACAGCCTGGCGAATACTTCCTCCAGTCCAACGAAGTGATTGTCTGCGTCCATGGTGTACCAACGTCACCTGAAGGACAAGCAATGACTCTTCAGGTAGCGACTACTCCCAAGCCGTGCATGCCGTTCGAAGTTTCCAAAGACGATTACAAGTGGCAGTCCAACGACACCCTGTACGTCAGCAGCATCGGTGTCAATGTCACAAAGGGCTACTACCAGCAGAATGGCAACGGATCAGCGATCAGAGTGTGCTACCAACACGATTTTCCAATTTTGGGCTGCAAACCGCTGATCAGCATTGGCAGCGACGAAATGACAATATTGCCTACCATGTCTTTGAACACTACTTTTAAAAAAGTCATCGTCTATCCTCTGGGAGATTATGCGCTCGTCAAAAACAAAGAGTTTGCTCTGGTTTGCGTCCGTAATAGTGGCCCCTTGTATCACGGAGCACTCACAGTAAACATGTATGGGGCGGCATCGCTTATATCAGCAGTATGCATTTTACTGGCTCTTCTTGCCCACTTGTTCTTCCCTCATATAAACTATCACACCAAGGCGTTATTGTGCCTGGCTTTTAGTCTCCTAATAATGTACATAGCCATCTGCATAAGGAATTTCGGCATCAAAATCGACTTCACACGGGTGGGCAACATGATCATCTTTGCGATTCAGTACATCTTCGCACTCTCCTCGTTCTTGTGGCTCAACGTGTTGGCGTTCGATCTGTGGAGGGTCTTTTCCGAACAGAGAGCCCACAGGCCTGATGCGATTAGAAAAGCAAATCAAGTAAGTAAATTCAGTATACATGCACTCTCAACAATTTTCAGTTGGTTAGGCTAGTGTTGTCAGATGAAGAATTTTCACCAACTTTTTAAAAGATAACTGGAAAATTATTATTATAATTATTATATTTTGCTAACCAAATTCAGATTTGTTTAGTATAAATTTACCAGTGTCCAACACGTTATCAATTCGCAGTCATTCACTTCAAAAAAGTATTTTGTGAATTCTCAGTATTTGCAATTTCCCTTTCATATGCAGTAAAATGAACAGCAACCAATGTGTTTGCGCATTAAAATGTCATCAATCAATTTTTTTGATTTTCTGCTTGATTACTTTTCCAGAAACGCTATTTCATACTGTATTGCGTCTATGCGTTTGGGATTCCTGTGCTGTTGTGTGCCGCTGCCATTGGCATTTCATTCAGTGAAACAATCCAAGATACACTCAAAATTTACATGGTCTTCAATAACAACAATTGGTTTCAAGGCGACGTGGGCTCGCTTGCCCTATTTTATGGACCTGTGATGGCCATCCTTGTTAGCAATGCCATTTTCTTCGGACTAACTGTCAAAAACATTAGAAAAGCCCGGAAGGGCACTGACGTCTTGCGCTCCAATAATAAAGACATAAAAATGTAAGTTCATAGTTTGCTACATCAAAACAAAGCAGTAGTCCAAATAGACTGATGCCCAATTATCTTAGCAAAGTTTTTACAACCTTCTGAAATATACAATACATTTTAGTAAACTTGTATAGCATGACGCAATGATCGCACGATTAGAACCCACACTTTGTAAAGCATACTGTTATAGAGTAGGCCCATAATTGGCAATTATACTCTAATGAAATAACGAACTGATATAATTGTCTTATTTCAATTTTCAAAATTATATAAAAAGCTTAGCAACCTAAAATGGCTGTGCATACCCAACTCACGCTTGCAATGTGCAATGCTATACAACTGCGTACGTACCCATGAATGATGAATTACTTTCCATGCACTTATCCTGTATTTATATATTTATATTTTAAAATTATTATCGTTAAAAAACGTTAAAAACCGAAAATTTAGAAACAGAACAACAAAAGCGGCAGATTCTCCAACTTTAGGAAAATATTGTGGGAGCTATTTACTAGGGTATATTCACGAAAAATACGATAAATCATGTTGTTGAAACTCATGATTTTCATTTTTCAATTTCAGTTTTAAAGTGTATATAAAATTATTTCTTATCATGGGACTGTCCTGGTTTGCGGAAATTGTTTACTTTTTTGCAAAGGACGAGACGGACGAAACTGTTTGGTACGTTACGGATCTCATCAACATATTGCAAGGAGTTTTCATTTTTTTGGTCTACGTTTGCAAGAAGAAGACCCTACAGAGAATCAAAGAGAAATTCAAGAATACTGCCACGACGACAATTAGAGTTTCACAACAATCAAGATCTACGAGAATCTCCTCTCAGAGAGAAGAGTCACAAGGAATATCGACAATTTCTTTAACACCAATATCCTTAAAGTGGCAGGTTTAGTCACTTTTCGTCTTCTGAAGAAAACAGACACCATGCTTTTTTGATAAAATATCATGGAAGCGGAAAAGAATTCGTACCGTCATGATATACTTCAATTTGGGAATTAGAACTTACGAATTTGCTCAATACAGCTGTAATTACAGTATGGCAGCTTACAATATGGAAGTCAATCTCCAATTAATATTTACAAAACTTTGAACGTAAGTGAATTTATTAAATGTGAAAACGAATACAGTAATCATCAACAGCTGATTAAACTTGTAAACTCGGTAGCGCTCTATGATCTTTTTTTAATGAGTGTTTAATTATTTTCTTCTCATTCTTGATTTCTATAGACATTTCTACATTTGAGTATTTAAATATATTTGGAAGATATAATATTGCATGTAGTATTACTGTATAGTGACGTTTGGTAATTAGCATTATAGGCGACAATACATACATGTATATTGACCGTAAATTTAGTCTTACTTATAATCCTAGTATCGGACTAAATGATTTTGAAACAAGGTAATAACGAAACAATCAAGATGCTGATATTTTCCGTTTAATTAAACTAGAATATTTTTTTTATCAGAAACAAACAGTATAGAATTTCGAAAATTGTTTATTTTAAATTGATGTTTGACTCCCTGAGTATCATGAACTTTTATTTGACTAAATTAAGAGTTAACCTCAAATTGAAATTTAATTACGAAAATAAGTTCACTTCAATAGATACAAATGGTAATGAGTACACAGTATGACGCGGAAATTTCAATAAATTGGATTTGTAATTATGTCACATTCATTTTTTATCCATTGTTTTGAATGAGGCCACATTCCCTTGAAACTAGGCACATGGATGACCTCAACAACTTATTGGGATTTCCTAAGTTGAACAATAGTTAGTAAACATTAAGAGGATATGATGGGGAGGCCCGGGAGAGGAAAGAAGCATTGGTAGGCCTGCAATATCCCTCAACGTCCTGTTCCACTAGATTGTATTTCATACATTTATGAAATATAATACAATGTACATGTCAACAGACCTAGCGTTGAAAATTGTTTTATTATTTCTATTTTGTAATGGCTAAAAAGTCAAACCTCTGCTAAATTTAGATATCTGACATGCTGAATTTGCAAGTAAATCGTGTATATACAGTAGGCAACTCTACCTTAACGAACATATAGCAATTGGTCTCAACAAACCTGTTCGTAACTTAAATGTTCCTAGACTTACATACTGTATTGTTTTCTCATAGAATTCAATGTTAAAATACATAATTCGCTCCTTATAATACCTGTTCAAATTTTGGAGTTTTTAATCCTCTTTTTTTGGAGAAAACAAAATCTGGTCAATTGTATTGTGGTAAAACACTTTTTCTTCTGTAATTGAATTTAATGCATCCCACAGATAATGACTTTTCCAAGTAAGATGAAGTTCTGAGAAATTAGCATGAAAACAAATGAGAGGAATGGGTTCAAGTCCCCACTCGTTATTTGCATCGAAATGTCAAATACAGTATGCATGCAAATATCAATAACATCCTGCGAACTGGTTAGGTAAACGCTAAAGGCACGCATCATTTGCAGTAATAAATAGTCAATTTTAGACAGGATAAATCATTTACTGAACATTCACTGAAATAGTAGTACCACACAACACAATACACGTAAACAGCTCCTAATGAGAATAACTACAATCCTGATACGTTCCGAATTGCTTTTTAATTACAAGTTAATGTTAATTCAATCTTAGTTCTGACGAAAGCTATGTTTTTCGATGATAAAATGATGTTATTCGCTATTTTCAGAAATACTATTCTGACTGTTTTAAAATGATCGTTCAAACTATTTTTATTCTTTCAAGAAGGTGGATTAATCTTCAATTAATGCACACGACTTTTCATTAACCTGATCAAAGTGTGGTCAGGATAGTAGGGTGTTGTACTGACTTGAAATTAAAAAACACTTTTCATATGCAAAAAATTCAGCCTGTCAATTAGTAATCGTTAATAATAGTAGCAGTTTTTGCGTTTTGTTATTACTGACATCTTGCAGGAAAGTCCGGTTATGTTTTACTGTATGTGACTACATTTTTCGTTCGCCTTTCACCAATCAAAATTTAGTTTTAATCAGGAACTTCCTTGTAATTTTTTATACTTTGTCTCCTTGACCTTTAAGTTCATTTTTTTCTCTTATAAATAACATCAAAATAGCCAGTTCATTTTTTTTCTTTCTATAATAAGCAACATCACAAATAGCCTTTTTTGCGTGTCTTTCACTTAATTTTCGATTACTGTAGCCTACATGTACCACCCTGAAAGTGGAAACGCTGCAAAAATAAAATAAACACGAGCATTAATTCCCCAATGCGTTAACGAAAAGCACGCAATTGACCTTATTATCAGAAACATAAAAAAATGACCTCAAAAAGAGCCATCACCAATACAGCGCGATGCTCATGCACATACAGTATAGACGTAAAGTCCACATATACTAGATCCACATTTTACATAAAGACTGGACATAAATAGGCTAAATTGTTTACCTATAAATCCTGCAACAAAATTTTTGATCAAACGTGGCACTAAGAAACTTTGCAAGCATAGACTGGAGTCTTAACACAATATATTTTGCAAATCTATGCTATTTTTAAGTAAGTTTAAAATAGTACTTAAAGTGCTAGCATAAACTTACTTTGTCTTAAAATACAGTGTCATTATTACATACATGAACATTGTAAGTTTGTCCTTCAAAGCAGTGATAATAAACTAGTAACCTTAAGATAATTCAACCACAAAACCATTTCACAGAAAACTGCAAAGTCCGGGCTTACATACACTCTTTGTTGCAGCGTTATAAATAATGTATTACCAGCCATTATTTGGAAAAAAAACTCAGATTGTTACCCCAAGGTTATCCCAATCACATGTTCATCATAAATCTGCAAAATCCGGCTTATCAAACAACTGCCAAGGGCAGGACAAAGGATTTTTTTAATTAATTCGATGAGAATCATGAGTTGTCTTAGCTCGACTAAATCAATATGTATTTATACAGTATTTTCACCACCATTCGTCGAATGATATCGGGTATTCCTCAAATAATTTTCGAGAAACTCTGCTCTTTGAAGTCTGCTAAGACTTTTTGAAACAAAAATTTATAAAGGCGTCGTTCAGTCCTGGTGTCATTGTAACTATTACGCTATTATTTATAAAAGGCTGAATTAGATTTATATTAACAGCCATGGATGCTCGCGCAGATGATAGCAATGATAATGGTGAGTCAAATGAAGGGCACCAGCTGCAATAAACTTTTAATAACGAAGTCCTGCATACAATTGTATTATAAATACAGAAAATGATAAAGTGCTAAATACACAGGGAATGGAGTAGGCTACATTTACCGCAGCGGTATTCTTTGAAGATAAACGGAGAGGATGTTTGCTGCCTGCCCATTTTTTTGGTTATTTACATAACAAATCCATACATTATTTTAAAAAATTAACACAATGCATTTAATATGTTATTTCCGCATCATCACGCACCCAACTAAAGAAACCACAACTACTGTACCTTGTAGTGCGAAAATTCATTAGAATCGCCGGTTATAAAGTATGACAAAGTTCAACGAAATGCAATTCCTTGCCCAACAATGTAATTCTAATTTGATTAGTCGATTTACAATGAGCCCTAGTTTTTTTCCCCCAAAGCATCTTTGTGCAAAGTAAAAGCTCCCCCCCCCCCTCAGACAATCCATTTGGCCTGAGGCTAATTGGCGCGAGACCTTTTAGCTCTGGTCCAAAATACTGTAGGTGGTCATTCACGATGGAGTCATGTCCACTTTGAGCCAGACCAGTTTAGTATGTGTTCAGCTTTGCATTGAAGCAGTTGCATGCTACTGAATTCAATTGAGTTGAATTGAATAGAACAAAACTTGGAAAAAAAATTAAATCGTATCCTTTTCAGGGATTAATTTTCAAATAGTTATCTTTTAATTATAAGTACATTATAAGTACATAAATTTTGATATTATAAAAAGGTATATGAAAATACAGCACATTGATATATAAACAGCAGTATTATAAAAAATGAACATGAAAATACATTTAGAGCATTTTCTCAACTCATAAGCAATTTAGAAATTTAAGTGCATAAAGCAGTTCATAAGTTTTTGTTCTGAATAAAACTTGAACAAATCCAAGTCATAATCTTAGAAATGAGTTTTCAGAGATTCGTTTTAGAGATGATAAATGTTTATTATAATAGTGCAATTGTACATGTTTTAGCGTACAGTATGTAAAACTTTTTGTAAAATCAAAATGTTAACATTTAATGTTTTAAAAATATGTCCATTAAAATACTGTAAATTTAGAGCAATTTATAGACTTGAAAAAATATACATGTTTGGGTTATTCATCAATTGCAATGTTTTTGGAATAAAACATTTTGGACTTGCCCGGGGCCATTAGGCCAAATGGATCGCCCGTGTATGGGGGCGTTAAACGGTGTATACATACGGTAAAAACAGGTTAAAAGATAACTGCGGTACGTGGATAAATTTAATAGCTGCAGCGCCATCGCTGGACAGAAATTGAAACTATCGTGGAATGTTATTAAGAGGATACGTGATGAGAATATTTTAAAAGTTCAGTTCAATACAACTTTCTACAAAACCGATTGATAATTACTTGTTTGATAAACAGCAACATTATTCTACGACAACTTTTAACCACGTAAATTATTTTAACGCCTAAACCTTGCAGTGTATTTGTTTTTGTCAGTATAAGATATTCAGTTTATGCGAGATCTTTTATAGTTGATTTTGTAAACAACTTTTGCGTCAACATCGCGCCAATTCTCAGTATATTGAACTCGAACTCGGCTTTCAAGTTATTTTACGTACAACTACCTCATAATGTGCACGTGATCAATACACAAATTGAGCAACCAGGTCCTTACGTAACCGATGGCCAAACTCCTTAAAATCACAGAAGCCATGATTACTTCGAAAGATTTACAGTCTGTATGTCCGGAATTGCTCATTGTTAAACGTTCTCGCAATCTTCTAGCGAAAGTATGGCAATAGCATGCGAAGACACGGCACAGGAGTGTTGGGGGAAATCCCAACCCACATTTAGCAAATTGCTACCTTCGAGCCAGTGCGGGCCAGAGCAGTGACGTCATCAGCCACAGGTACAGTAGGTATACATGCAGGTAACCTCGCGTTGGCAAATGCTTGCCAAACATCATCAAATGCAGATTCCTGCGAAGCAACGTCGTACTTTACCCCGGAAATTTCGTCACTGCCTTGGTTTGGAGGAATCAAACAGGCTTAGTGTGTGTTTAGGAGAGGAACGATAACCATGGCTGCAGTTAGCGTAGCAATTCTGTTTTTCGTGCTTGGCCTACTTCACGTCTCTGTGTGCCAAAACACAACTGTGGACGATGTCGACGACCCTGCCGGCTTTACATGGTGTCCATCGAGGTACCAGCAGACCATCAAGAAGGGAATTCGGTTCCAGTTATGTCAGCCCATGTCTTGCGCTAAGATGGCGGACAACGGCACCGAAAACTCCACAATTGTCGTCGACGATCTAGATTCCACCAGGTACCAATGCCAACCTTTCACTTCTAATTTCAACAAGTGTCAAAAGGTGTTCCTGACGCGGGACCAGTACGTCTCGGACGGCGTAGGTACCCTGAAAAACGTGCGGAATAATGCCTTAGTGCGGTTGGGCAATTACTTCCTGGAAGCAGGCAGAGCTGCTATCTGCACTTCGGACGATCTCGACCCAACAGCTCTGGAAGTGGCGCCGCAGCCGAGATCATGCATGCCGTTTACGATTGCCCAAGACGGCTACATCAAGTACCCGAACAAGACCGTATTCGTTCGCAGCGTGAACGATAGCGTCGGTTGGGGCTTTTACCAGACGTTCTCCAATGGTTCGGTGGATCAGGTGTGTTATCAAACCGATTACAAGATCCTGGCCTGCCAGGGTCTTTCGCAGATCTACAGGGAAGAGTTGACGCTGATGTCCGATATGTCACTGCAGGCGAGTTCTGACATCGAAGTGACCTACCCCATAGGGGAATACATCATGTCCGAAGACGGCACATTTGCTTTGTATTGTGTCCAGCAAGTCAAGCTCGATACCCCAACGGAACTCTCCCTGTACCTGTATGGTGTGGCATCGCTTATTTCGGCAATATGTCTTCTCCTGGCCCTTCTTGCTCACGCGTTTTTCCCTCGCTTGAACTATCACACCAAAGCCTTGTTGTGTCTGGCTTTCAGCCTCCTAGTCATGTATGTGGTCATCTGCGTCCGAAACTTTACAAATAGCGTCAGGTTCGACCTGCCGAGCAACATTGCGATGTTCGCTATCCAATACATCTTCAGTCTGTCAGCGTTTTTGTGGCTCAATGTGTTAGCATTCGACCTGTGGCGGGTTTTCTCCAACGTTCGAGGACCAATCTCGCCAGAGGCCAGTCAACAGAAAGGAGTACGTATGCAAATTAATGTTCTTCCTTTTACACCTTTTGACATGACATTTATTTTAAGTCGCGCATTGACAACATTTTCATGGATAGGTCTAATATCAATATTCCTTAAACATTCCAAGTCAATGCATATAAAAATGCATATAAACAAAGAAGGACAAATTTCAATGCCTCTAGACTGAAAAATATATTGGTATTTTTTTATAAATGGTTTGAAGTTTGCGTAATGTTTCCTCTATATGTTGGGCAACGTTAGCCATAAACATGCTCAATACTGTAGTCTGAAATACATTGTTCAGATGGCGCCACTTCTTTGTGTACAACTGTACATGCAAGAGTTTTGCTCGCCTGCCCAGACATGGCCAGGATACTTGTAATTTCCGAGCGGCATGTGCGGCCATCTGTTGACGTATTTGTCCTTGAAAGAGCTGACTTATTTTTAGTTGTTTATAAAAAATACCGGGTAGCAACAATGCTCAAAAACATTTTGTTAATCACTACCAATTTTCTTAATGTAGTTTGGTCAAGTAAGTCATAATTATCATGTTAATAGAAACTCTTGGAAAAGTTATCCATTTAGACGTCCGAAGCATGCCATAAATACCATGAAATTGGGGACAAGTCGAACAAAAAGTATTCCCAATAACAGCAAATCGAGGAAAGCCACGTCGTCTTTGCTAATTTTAATATAGGCCTAAGCTTTACCAAAATTAAAGAGTTTAAGAAATGTTAATGTTTTTTTCTAAATTAAACATGAAACTTCTACAGCTTTGTTCACGTGTTTGATGTCAAGTCTATTTAATATACTAATAGTAAATAATTTTCATAAAATTGGTTAGCTGACGGATTCTAATCATGAGCGAAATTTTAATTTTGTTCTTTTTTTTCCTTTCAGAGACGTTGGTTTCTATTCAAGTGCACTTATGCATATGGCATTCCGCTTCTATTGTGCATTATCAACGTTGTCATTTCATTCAACAGAAACTTGCAGAGGAAACTCAACATTTCTTTTGATTTTGAACATCACAACTGGCTACTTCGAGAAAATCTAACGATTCTTGCGGTATTCTATGGACCAATATTAATTATCCTCATCAGCAATGCCATCTTCTTCGGTCTGACCATCAAGAACATTAAAAAGGCCAGCAGTGGCACGGACATCTTGCATCAGGATAAGAAAGCCAAAATACAACTGTAAGTGAAACTAAGTTCTTTTGAAATTTTTGAGGAAGTTAGAAACTTATAATCAACACATTTTTACCATTGACAGATTAAAAGTGTACATCAAGCTTTTCATCATCATGGGACTGTCCTGGTTCGCTGAAGTGATTTCTTGGTTTGCCCAAAAGGACACCAATGAGACAGTGTGGTACGTTTCTGATCTCATCAACTGCTTGCAAGGAGTTCTCATATTTTTGGTGTACGTTTGTAAGAAAAAAACTATAAAAGTAATTAAGGACAGGTTTCACATGATCACATTAAAAGGCAATTCCAGCCCATCGAAGTCAACTCCATTGTCCACGCCAAAAAGTCGAAAAACTTCAAACATTTCCGTCACATCTGTGTACAGAAGCACGGACACAATCCAGTAATCTTTTACAAGCGATGATTACAAGTGCTAATTATTATAAACTGTCAAGTATAATTACTGTGTTACCTGAATTGCCAATACTTGGCATACGTGTACAGCCTGGCCTAGATACATCCGTTATGTAATACGCCATAATTACAAATCGGAACCAGAAATGCTGGCACATCACCATGACCCGTATAGCGTAAACTGGTTGATTTGTCGCTGGAAATCTTACCAGATATGAACAGATCATTTAAAAAGTCGTTTAAATTTGCCTTTAAGCTTTGTGGTGAGTACGTTACGGACAATTTTTTGTATTAATATGCGTTACTGGATACTGGACGAAAGTGACAGCGATCATAATTAAACATGGAAAACAACGAAACTGATGCTTTTGTCACTGCATGAACGGCTTCT
Source organism: Megaphyllum sjaelandicum (assembly GCA_034698745.1). NCBI lineage: Eukaryota > Metazoa > Arthropoda > Diplopoda > Julida > Julidae > Megaphyllum > Megaphyllum sjaelandicum. The sequence continues at coordinate 209 of JAQGBX010002259.1, read as the reverse complement.
AAGCTTCTATTGTTCCAGTAGAATATATTATTAATAATTCTGAATAATTCCGTATAGTATTTTTAATAAGATTTTATGGCTTTTAATTATGCTTTGTGCACGGGAGAACGTTTCCGGTTGTTTTTCATGTGATCAGGGCAGCGTCCTTGGGCCCTTACTCTTTCTTTTATTCATAAATGACCTACCGAAATCATTTTCGAGTAATTCTA
>JAQGBX010002258.1:0-21109 GCA_034698745.1 Megaphyllum sjaelandicum | reverse complement strand
GGCACCTCCGTTAACTCCCATGTTAAAAATTTCCAAAATTAAAACATTCATAACTTTTTAATAGTGACCTTTGGACCTTAGGTTCTCTGGTGAAAAATGTTTATCTTAGTTCACTCTAACACCAGTTTAAGTTTGTACCATGAGTTCAAAAACACCCTGTATATATAGAGAGAGATTATATTTCAATTAAATGGTAGCTATTTTAAAAAAAGTCAAGGTAATATCAATAACTACTGACCATTACACTACATTACTTCATGGTTACGTACAGAACATGAGAAATACTTGTACATGCATAAATACGGTACATTTTAATTTTCTGTGAGAAAACTTAATTTCTCGCACTCCACGCGATGACCCAACATAAAACAGTTTCATAACTTATTTGGTACTAACTGGAAGGCCCGAAGTAGGCGACGAAATAGGCCTAATGAACGAATGAGTTACGAATCATGATTTTCCAAAATTGGACTCCTCCTGTCCGCAATATTTGTCCGGTCAATGAGGACGACCTTTTTGAATGGCTCTTAATTCACACACACACACGTCCTTTTTTAATGGCCCCTAAGCCACACACACATCCTTTTTGAATGGCGCCTAAAGCCACACACACATCCTTTTTGAATGGCCCCTGTCCACACGACCACGCGTTTTTTTCTTTATATACTGTATATAGATATAAAACACCGATGTTGATAGTTGGTACAATAGAAACGAATATATATAATTGCTTTATTTTACTAATCAACTTTGATCAATCATCTGGGAATCATCTGCGTTTCATATATAATTGCTATTTCTACCAATCAACTTCGATCAAACATCTGGGAATTTTATAGAAACTGGTCATCTACTGAACTTACATATGTAATCATAAGTTCTTGAAAGAAATTTCTCAATGAACAAAATAATAGCAGTAGACAAGAAACACCCAATCATGATTAATTGCAATACTTGCACTTGGAGGAAATTAAGTTCGATATAAAGGCGGTCATACACGAGGTTGGTTATTCATGTATATGGAAATACGGCACATTCAAAAAGTTGTTTTTTAGAGTGTGAATTACGAGACATGAAATTTTTAATTTGTCAATTATAAAAATATAAATGAAGTCCAACTACTTTCAGTTTGAAATTTTACTTTTCAAAAGCCATGGTTAGTAAAATGCTCAGAAATATGCGCTTGACTTTTCGGACACGCCTACAACTGGTAAGTTTCCAGATATAACTTTCCTCGCGTATGACCGGCCTAAATAATCGAATCTACTGGATACAAGTATGATGTACCGTAAATTGTCTATACATTATACAGGCATTGAAGATTCATGGTGCAAGCTAAGAGAGTATACCTCTGCAATATCATAAATATGGCAAAATCAATCAAGAATTTGATTACACAGGTGAATAGGAAGTGATAGGTGAGGATTCCAGTAAACATGTCGCACGTGACATTACCCATCACGTTTATGGCTCGTGCGATTTTAAAATCCTAACCATTAGGGATAGGGAAAAAACGTCAATCAGAAAGTTGTAGGACGTCGTACAAATAGTTTAATGACTCCATTAGCCACATTTTATTATCGATCGCCACAAGAAATGGCTTCTGGGCTTCTTGTATGTCTGCCCCCATGCATAACAAGGCTACACTGCAGGAAAGCTCTAGGATTTTGATTCGTAACGTACAGTACAGTGTATGTCATGTCATGCACGATAAATAAAATTGACTTTAACCTAATAATAATTAGCACTTAAAGGAATACATGTTGAGGTGGATTTCTTGATTTGTGTTGATAATTGTTTATTTCATAGTGTTGTTAAACATCAGCTGGTTTGTTTTAGGAATCAAGCTTTTCTGTAATGTAACGGTGTCATGCATGGGTGCAGACATACAAGAAGACCAGAAGTCATTTGTTTTGTGGCGAAGTCAACCGATTTTATCTTCATGTGCAATTATTTCATGTTGTTAAAAACAGAGGCAAACCCCAATTGCTAGCTGCGCTGCAGCACAATGGTGCACTGCAGTACACTACTGTGCTGCAATAGGCTGCGTTCACGTTGGACTTGTTTTCCAGTCGCTTAATTGCCACTAGAAAACCAACTACAAGGTGAGGCATAAGTTTGTAAAGCCTTGTTGCGCCTCCTGCCTGCAATAGTGCCGATTTAACACACGTATGCCTCGATCACGCTCACAGACTTATGCCTTCCAGTGCCAAGCAACTGGAAAACAAGTCCAACGTGAACGCAGCCATAGCTAGCAATAGGTGTTTGGCCCTGTTTTTAACAACATTGTAACAATATGAGAAATGATTGCCTATAAAGATAAAAGCGGTTGACTTTATGCAAACATACCATTCTCTTCCTCTTCCTAATTTGACATTTTGTCCTACGTACGTACTACGGTAAAAACGTTTGAGAACACGTTTCCATGAAACATTTGTCCTGTCGATGTAACAATTAACATCATTGGATAGAGCACACATGACTTCCTATTTAACCGCACAAACAGAATTTACGTACCTATAACAGGAAAGAAAAAATTGGGTGGCTCTCTATTCTGTTCCATCGTGTATATACATGTACATGTATACGGTACATGTATTTCAACGAACGAAATATGGATGTGACACTGGCCTCCGATCTGGCCATTTTTCCACAATACACGTTTTGTCTTTTATACACTGTATATCGCTGCAATAAACTTTCGCTGACGAAGTTTAGTAGATTACGTCAACTTAAAGCCACATTTGGCAGATGAAAAAATGCTGAGTATGTGGACCACGTCACCACAAACTTGTATAAACTTTGCACAGGGGATGTATAGTAATGACTTTCGTAAATCTTACATCGAAGGGTTTAAAATATCTCTTAATGGACTTGGACGATTACTGTCGATACATCTTGCAGATTTGACCGATAAAATCCAATTCGTTAAAAACGCCAGAAAATATTTCTGCGCTCATAAGCTCTTCAAGCAACGTATACACCCTTGAATATCCATTTCACTTAAAAAGTTCTTGCCATTTTAAAATGAAAAACATTTTTTTAAACTACAAGGATAGCTGTTTTACATTGTCCAAATATTGCAGCAATTACATTGTTTATAGAAGCGCAACGTTTTATTTTTGAGAAATACCTGCTTTTTAAGAAAATGTTGGGAACGATCATTGAGCTCATGCATAGTTATAAATGTGCCTCTATTTGATATTAATATATTTTAGAGGCGTCTGAAAAGCGGTGTCACCAGTGGGCAACTTTTCCACGTGTCCATTCTTAAGACATCGACACTCGCTCATCCATGAACGCTCGTGAGACTATTTAAAATCGCAAATTAAGATGGAAGTGGACGCCATTCCATTCGCAAAACTCGCACATTGGCGTGATTACATTCAGTTTAGGCAGCGAGGCAATGTACCACTCAAAGCTTGTTAAGAAGTACGACCATGCCATCCGACCTGAAGTATAAACAGTGCTGCGCAGTTCGTATTCGTTTTCAATGAAAGTAGAGTCTCAGAATAAAGTGCCTGCCCTCAAGTTTAGTGTTTCAAAGCGCTTCCATTTCTACGCGCTAGTGCTTCCTAAACCTTAAGCCATTCGATACACGATATCATGCAGTTTCATCAATCAAGTATACTATCATTCGAGGGAATTGTGCTCCCCGATTTATTAAGAGACGCAAAGTGGATTTACGAACTGTCAGAGCATAATGTTCACGATTCAGAAAAGTTATTTTACCTAAACTTCTCTTTCGACCAACTATTTGACTGTTTCGTCAACATGTAGAGGGTCATTCAAAAAGGACGTCCGCAAAATGTGCCCAAAATTTGACTCCCCCAACCCCCTGTCCACATTGTGTCCGGTAAATCAGGACCTAACCTCATCCTCCCCCCCCCCCTTAGTCTGACGTCCGAAACTTAAAAAGGAATCCTGAACCTTCACTTGATCTCATTCACAATTTCGCACACTTGATCTTTAAAATTAGTTCTGGAGTGCGAAATTATACCCGAAATCAGGGACCATGGTCCCCAGTGAAATTCTACGTGTCGGCCAAGATCAATTAAAATAACGCATTAGGGTTCCTCCATAAATTTCATATTCAGATTCCCTGACTTTTCCAGGTTTTTAAACAAATTTTCCTGACCGACGACAAAACTGACATACAAGCAATGATTTTGCAAATCGTGTTTTTCATCGATATTTTGAAAAATGTACCAATGCCAATTTACAAAAAAAAAATTAAAAATTAAAATAAAGGAAATGGTTTTCTTTACGTTAGAACTAGTTCACTCGGAGATATCAGCATGGCATTTTTGAAAACAGAAAAAAGTCCGCACGTAGAATAATATTCCGCAAGTATACGATGAAGCAGATGATTGTTTGAAAATCGCCCGCTTAGCAGAAGCATTTGTAGAAAATGATTTGCCATAGTGTGTGTATTAAAACAGTTTGTTGAAACTAATCTGGACAAACCGATTTTGGGCAAGCCGTTTGTCATTTGCCGTAGTCTGTAAGGGGCTTTAGAATGCATGATACGATGAAATGTAGTTTTGCATAGTACTAACAAAACTTAGTTCTTTGACAACATTGGAGGAAAGTCGATACAGGTCTCAAAAATCATATTTAAGTAAAATATGCACCAGGAAAAGCACTTTAATATTGTTGATCTAACGACTCGTGCGTATTATACGGAGCAAAATATTCCAGGATATGATGCGGTATGCACTTTGCTAAACATGCGTATTTATTGATCACATATTCGTAGTAGCTTAGGGGACAAGCATTTCACAGAAATTGAAGCGCCTGTTGCGAAGAAATTGAATTCAATCAAATACGACACGGAGACGTTTATGAGATATAACGTTGCGTTTAGCGCCAGAAGGTGAGCAATCACTGCCAACATTCACGCATACGGCGCAGCCTAACTTCCATTTGAAGCCACATCATTTTCACAGCAACTCATTTAACGAAATGAATTCGAAACAAGAATCTTTTCATAGAAGATTTTCATGTATTTAAAATCATAACCTGAAGTTTTTACAGCAGAACCACTAGATTTATTTCCTAAAATTCACGAGACTAACCTATTTTAAGGATCGGTTTTAAGGCGCTATAACTTTCCGTGTTACACAGTATACTACAGTTTTTAACTTCGAAGTTCGCATAGTTAATGCGAACTTCGAAGTTAAAAATTTCCCTCTTATTAATTTTAAATTGATTGAAAACTTCACTCTTCACCTGTTGTACGTATCGAACCATAGATCGCGCTTTTGAAATTCCAACGATGGTTTTACTTAATTTAAATTTTACTTATGGAAAAAGTTTAAAATGTGGAATTCGCAATTTCTGCTTGCAGCAGAATATAACGCCTGAAGGCGAGCAATCACTGCGAACACTTGAGAAAATATTTCAAGGAAAAAATGTCGCTTTATGTCTAAAACTATCATGGCCGTATTTCCCATGGGAAATGGTTCACGGTATACAGTATATATAGACACTCTTAAGCACACAGCAATTAAATCCAGGAGAAAAGGAAAGTGGATGTGAGCAGTTATCACACTATTGACCAATGGTTTAATTGCTCTTCGACCTTGCCATATCTCCACACAATCGTTTTTTTATCACAGTTTTCCTTTGACCAAGCACTACGAATGAACGTTTTCATTAGGCCCCACTTGAACACGCTATGAGTCCATGAGTATACAGGATGCACCATAAGTAGTGTCAAGTATTTATTACAATCACTTCCGATGGCTACGATGCATTTGAGTTGATCAAAATATTCATCACACACATTTTAAATATTCGCGTTTACCGGTACCTTTATTACGTGAATTTAAACTATCTTATACAGTCGAACTTCTAGGGAGTTTACACGATTTAACAATAAGAACTAATTGTTAAAATCATTCAAAACATGCTTGACCCATACACTGTACAAAGCTTTATTATACAATCTCTCTAAATACATAAATTATAGTTTACACCAAATCAACTTATCAATGATTGTTTGTTTCATTCGCGACATTTCCTCAAAATGCCTTTTATTTGTTTTAACGAAGCGTAGCGTGAATGCTCGGGGACTCGAGTTTGCATTATCCGAGTTCGTCCGATAAACATTATTCGAAAATACGCTAGGATGGAAATTGGAAATTATCTCTTACAATCAAAAATGTGAGCATGATGAGGTTCGACTGTGATTGAAATAAAAACAAAATGCAGAAAGCCGAGTACGTGTACTTGTGCTTAATCTCACGTGCACGTTTAGTTTCTCACGTATAATCTTGTACACAAGTGTGTCGTCACCACTTAGCATCGATGATTAATCTGACTTTTGGCTTTCTTCGAGTGCGTCCACGGTGCTTATTTTTACAAGATGTGACATGCACTGGCTAATGCAGCCTTCGATCAATAGTGACGAAGGTTGCATTCAGTTCGCAATCATTGCGGTCTTTCTTGATTTTGATAAATATAAATGTACTCTCCACCATCCAGTGGAAGGTTTTACATTCCATTCATGCTCGCGAAATATACTGGAACCAGATCCAAATTACTTCATCCAGATTACATTTAAATGATGGTGATAAACAAATCATCTTTAGAAATACACAAAAACTTTTGAATTAAACGAGATCTATAAACGATGTGGTTATCACCATCCAGACGTCGAGCAGTAAGATCAAATTTGGTGGTGGCAAAATATTTGCCTCGCCTAGCTCTTATATATGTTGATTTTTGACCTATAGATTGATCCGCAACCATAGCAAATTAACGAACCAACCTTATGTGTTAGCCGCGCAACGCCAACTAAAACTGTCATGTTCGCTAACCGACGGGCAATTAGTAATACCAGCATAATAATCAGAAACCGAGGAAATGTAAAGAGCGCCTTTTATGTGCTCGCAGAAACGTTTCCAGCGTTTTAATTACTAATTGATGCATTAGGCACAAAGTAAATGACAGTAATGTTTTCCGTGCTAGCGTGCTGGCTCGTGAATATAAGTTTTAATCGAGTGGCAAATTTTTCTTTAACGAAACAAAAATGAAATCAAAAGCATGCATGGCCGAACAACATAATGGAAAAAGTCATGTCGGAACTAACCTAAAATCAAATCTTGAGCTATATATATTTCGATTACTAAGATGCGGATTAAAACCAAATTTTATATACAGCGCGAGTAAAAAGTCTCTTTCCCCAAAAATCAACAGAATGGGTGCAAATACATGTATGAAAAATCGGATATGGGGAACATTTAGTAAACATGTAGTCAATTAGAAAGTTGTAGGGCGTGCTTTAATTTAATTTAATTATCGATCGCCACACAACAAATGACTTATGGGCTTCTTGCATGTTTGCACCAATGCATAACAAGGATCGTAAGGATTGTACGATGAGAAATTGCACGACTTAATAATTATTAATTCACTTTGCTGAATTTCATGAATACGAACTAACGAGATTAATGCTGACGTCAACGCATGTACGCACGTTGTATAGACTGAATGCTGAAATAAAAGGATCTGCGCAAGATTTTCTTAGCTTTCGCTTTTGATTGTTCGATTTGAATTGCATGTTTATAGCATGATAGGAAGCACTATACCAGCCAGCCATTTTCTTCGCGGCACATTACCTAATCAAAAATTGATTTTATTACTTATTCGGTAGCGTCAGATTTCTGTTAGCACTCCTTCAGAGACCCGTTTTGATGGACCATCAATAACTGCGGGCGACTAAGCTGTCTGGACCAGAGTGGGGAGTAGGCCTACCATATTAGCTCAAACTTGTTCGTCTCGGTTTGTCACGCTAAGAGGGAACACCCGAATATTATTAATTACGATACGCGACTTCCTAACAGAGTTTAAAATATACACCAATGAGACAGCATTTTATGATAACATTAAAACGACGCGCCGGCACGAAAGTCCATTAGAATAACTGTCTGCAAAATGGTTGGCAATGCACGTTAATAAAAGACGGAAGATGCTAAACACGACGTGCACGAAATTTACGCGAATCTTATTGGGAAAATCATATTTTATGAAGTGCTTAAATCGTTAATTGCGAAGATTCTCCCGAGTGATTTATCAATATTTTTCAAATTCCGCGAACATTGTTTTTTTCTTTAATTTCTGGCATGTTGATCGCTTCCCTAGAAAACGAATCAGAAACGCTGCATAGACACTACAATGTACTTTTTAACAACCAGCTACCGTAATATTAACAATGACAGATGCATTCCGCATGAAATCCAAATTCTAAATGAAATAGCGGTGCAAAAATTCCTCGGGGATAGTGATTTCAACTCGGATGTTTACATAATGTATTTTTTAGCATTACCGCATCTTGGTGCTCGTTGAGCAATTTGCATTGTTTTTCACGAGGAACAACGTCATTTTACAGCGCACAATCTACCCACGGAATAAATGTAGCGAAAAAAAACCCCCAAAAAAAAAACATGAACGAAAACACATCGAGGATATTGGCGTTCACACTTGTAGGCCTACATGAAAATCAGAAAACCACCGACAAAAGTCATTATTAATTTAAAAAATAAATCTTACGCGAGCAAAAATGTTGAGTTCATACGGTACGCTGTAAATAAAACAGTCAAATTTCCGCTAGGGGGCAACTGGAGGAACTTTCCTTTTCTGTGGCTTGCTCCTTCAACTTGTCCCTATATAATTCTTAATTTTCTTTACTAACTGTTGAAAAAAAAAGCAGCCAGCTTGTAATTTATGATGTGAAACTTATGTATCTAACTTCAGCTCCAACTCGAGAATTACTCATATCTAGAGGGCGAAAGTTCAAAAATAAGTTTCTTTCAGTAGTCAATATAGCAACGAGAACGCATCATGAAGATAAAGTCAATCTTTGAGATCTACTGACTTTAGGGTGATCCATTTACGTTATTGCATTTGAGATGAATATAATGTTGGGGAAGTGAACAGAACATTGAACAAGCGTATTGCAGGCCGTTTATCGTTTCGACAAAAGCTCCAAATCCCCCTTACCAAAGTAACCTTGTGATTTGGAGGACACGAAATTGATTTGCAGTAAATCAAACCTTCGGAAATGTCGCATAAAAGAAAAAGGAGGGTGGAAAGGAAGTTGGACCTGTTGTGTGAAGCGGGCGACTTGAAAGTACCTGTAGCGAAATGAAATCTGCACTGCCTTTGTTTTATACCCACTTTCGGAGAAAAACTCAGCGACGAAAATGCGCATCAACTTAAGTTATATGCATCCTCTCATGCATATGGATTAAAAAAAAACTAATCTGAAAAATGTAGACAGAAAAATCCCCCCGAAAACAAATCCTGATATTTTACCTACGTACATGCACGTATTTCGCGTATCCTGTCTTGTCTACGTTTTTTAATTACGTATGAAGAAGGCAACTTCGTAAATAAATTTCTAAGATGATAAAAAACGCATCTTAAATGCATCCAAATATTGGAAATATATAAGAAGAATCCAGGATCTGCCTGCTGGCTAACGGCCTTTGACTATTTCAAAGGTCATAAATATATGTTAACTAAATCCAACTTGACATGTATTCTCAGGCATAAAACGAATGCATGGACACGAGTCTCTACATAGAAACCAAATAAGCAATGTTCTGTGTAAGTCTGATCAAAACATTGAAAAAATTTATTTGAATACAAACATTTGTCAACGTTTTACTTACTTAATTTTCATAAAGAAGGTTTTAAATTTTTGACAATTTTGAAAACATTAGAAGATGTTCCATGAGGATGATTTTCAGCAAAATGGACGTCACCAGTATTTGTCCTCGCGAAATGTCACCAAACGGAAAAGTCACCAACGAAACAATTAAGTTCACAGCTTCAACACCCCCAATGATGGTTTTTAATTTGAGTAATTTTTACACCAACCATAAATCTAATCAAATGAGGTACAATCATAATGGTATACTTTCGATATTCCATCAAATATGAGGCTAGTGTTAGCTACAGAAACCCAATTAAAGATGGGAAGCAGATTGAATGAATCGAAAACACTGTACAACAATGGACCATCCATAAAGTGCGTCTGGAAAAGGGGGGTTTATTTATTTTTGTTTTCTTGCTTGTCAATTTATAGGCAAATTTGCTGATTTCTTCAGCTTACAAAGCCTGCATCAGCTATTAAATACATTACTTCTGTATGGAGGAAGACTTCATTTTGGTCTTTAAAACTGTGTGGTTTGGTATTTTCTTAGGGGAAATTCCGTTTTATTGAAAAGTGTGGATTTTTACAGTTAGTTCATTGTCTCAGTAATATTTTGGATAAATATACATTCTGGAGAAATTTGGCACACATAGGTAATACAATCCCCCTATTGTACTGGTAAGAACATTTTGATTAAATAATTCATCTTCCTTCAAGTTAATTATGGTTTGAACTTAAATCTGTGGTTCACTAATGGTAATATTTTCAATGTAAAAATTTATAAAGAACATATTAAAAATTGCTTATGTAATCAACAATCAAGCTGTTTTCAAAATTGAACGGGACATGTGGGGGTTATATAAACAGGACAAGGGCGGACAGGTGAGGGTCTAAAAACCCGTAAAAATGCAGGACGTCCTTTATGGATGATTTCTTACTGGCAGAAATTTGACAGAAGCTTTGCGAATCGCACTTCGGTATAGTTCAAGTACAGTGAAGTCACGTGTGCAAAACCGATGCACTAATTTGTTTAAAAAAATTCCCTCAAGGTTATTATCGCCGTTTTTATTCAGATTAACAATTCGAAATCAATGTGGCTACGAACTAGTACTCAGACAGAAGCATTACAGTACGCATTGTACTTTGGCTGTCGTAAAGTCACTTGCCTATATAAATCGACTTGCTAATTGAGTTTTTTTTTTAAAAAAAAGTTATCGCTTCCGTCAAACCAATTCATCCATTCCTTTTTCACCCGTGATTTCACGACTGCGAAAGTGCGAATCGTAAAGCTTGTAAACTGTCAAGTATAGTGGAAATCTTCAGAAAATAAATTGGGAAAACATCTGAGTGAATCAATTCAGACCGAACTACGGTATACAAAGTTGCACATGTAGAAAAACACTCGATGAAAAGTTAATTCTTGAGTACAATTTCAGAGCTTCAATGTAGATCGACGCTGAATTAAACACCAGAGTCCCTGCCACGTTCGGGGTGTTTACAAACAAACCAGATTGATAATTAACGGTGTTATCGTTTCGGTAGAACCAAAGCCCATCGCAGCTTGCGCAGAGCACAGTCTGCAAATAAAGTGACGCCAAGAACAGTGATGTTCTGGTAGCTGCTAAGTGAGCCGCAGCACATGGACTTTACGTTTCTCACGCACGTACACGCATGAAAAGGCGAAGGCAAATAAACATTACGTTTATTTACGTTACAAATTGTTGCGAAACGTCAAGTTCCTCCCCCGAAAAAATGCCTACGTGTCAATAGGAAACGTATTGGCCCAGGCAGGCAGCGGTGCTCTGGCAATGGCCAAATATTTATTTCGAGCTTAAATATGCGTTTCGAAAGAGGGATGGGTTGTTTGGAGAGGAGCCAGGTTGACAAGGTGATTTTTAGTCTCACCTGACCCGATTTTAAAATTGAGGGCTGCCATAGGTTTATTTTAAGATAAGAACAGAAAATCCTCCGCGGAACGTGTTTAGGGAGCAGCCGGTCTGGTTGAACAGATTCTGCAGAAAGTCACTAGATGTCAGCGCAATCGTAGCTTACTCGGATTGAAACGAACCAACAGTTCCATACTAAGTGGCAGAAAATGATGTGTTTGGTCAAAGTACAAGTATAGGCCTACATGTACAATTGTAATGTACTGTATATAGAAGGATGCAAGAAAGTACCCCACACTCTTCAAGGTGTTGTCAACTTTGTCAAGCAATGGTGGCCTGGAACTAGATGCCCACAATATGGAATATAATGAATCGTTGTGAACCAAAACTGAATGCAATAAAAAAGACAAGAATTGGTTCTTGCATAATACTTTCAGAACATCGATTTTTTGAACAACAGCACACGTTCATCGATGGTTGTTGATCATCAAAGATGCCAGATTTTACAGCAGTTTTCGTTTAACTAGCTTCCGTGCAGTGCAAACGTTGGTTACCATGCACGTCTCCATGATAAAAGTAGCTTGATAAGTATCAGGGTGCCACAAAATTTTCAATTTTCCTGACTAAAATCCAAAATTCCCTGAACAAAACTTGCTCGTTAATGCATATCAATTTTTTTGTTATAATGAAAAATATAATAACAATTGCAATGAGAAGCTTGGGAAAACACTAGATTTTGTCACAAGTCTAGCTGAAGAGGATTTGGGGATGGAGCTGCTAGCAGACTGAGTGCTGGAATAGAATTTTGCTTTTATTTGTGAAAATTTCCCTGACATTTCTATGACTTCCATGACCACATTTTCTCCCCTGACTTCCCTGAAATGTGGCCATCCTGGGTATTGTCCAAAATTGTGGGATATCTTTATAATTAATCATAAATTAATAGGTCGATTAGACCATCACATAGCACATAGGCGTCATATCACATAACAGAAAGTTCATGCAGTTTCGAAAAAAAAAAATGTTACGTTGACAATAGTCAGCGTCAGCACCACTGCGGATCACGTTTGAGACCTTTCTCAAAAAAAAAACCGTATGCAAAATAAATGTTATGATCGATAAATACGGACCCAAATATCAGGCTCGAATATGCTCATATATATATAGTAAGCGAGCGGGTCTTTAAGCGTTAAAAACAAAATTCACCACGCAGTTCGTACGAATGCATTTGGATGGAAGAAACGTTTGGCACATCTCCTTTTGACTCCAGAAGAGGTCATTCAGCAACTAAAATCAGCAAGTTTCGTCGCAACAAAATGCGAAGGTCAACGACAGATTAGAATCGGTGTAATCTTACGCGTTGCACCGATAAGCACGACACTCGTCCAGACATTCACAATTTTTTTTTTCTGGTTAGGCGATCAATAACTTTGAAGCACAATTTGCATCTAGGCTACAGGAAGCTCGTACTATATACAGTACATTGGCGAATCACAGGTGCCATATGGAAAACAAACAAACACCGAATACAGGAATAGTAACCAAAATCAAGCCAGATTCTGAGTTGGGAGCAAAAACTGAACATGCCCGACCATGGACTAAGTCGCGCCCTGTATGCAGGCCTACTTAAATCTGGTGCTGCATGATGTGATGAAATAAAAAAATCAGTAGGTTGTGACAAATAAAAATAGCAACGCTCTCAACTAGAACATGGACGTGTATTTTTGGTCGATTTGCATGTGGTAAACAAGCAAACATTGGGTTTTGAGTAGCAAATTGGCCTAATTGCTCGTCTGTTACGTCCAAGTATATTACGCTCAAAAATGTGCAGACTTACACGTAAGTTCTCCCCCGAACTGGAAAGGGAATACGCCGGGGCACCCAGTTGAGGCCAAGTTCCAATCTAACAGTTTTATGCAATTTACAGTATAATCACAGAACAATCTCAAAGTTCAGCCATTTGAAAATTCTTCGAAAAACGCAACCTCTAAGTCCACTGGCACCCTGTAATGAAACTAAATTGGACACCCGTCGTAAACCTTACCTCTAATTCCGCCAGATAGCGCAATATTTCGCCCATTAAATACATATTTCAAATGAACTAAACAAGTGTGGTTCAGCATCTCGCTTCAATAGGTGACGGGTGACATCTACAAACTGCTCATTGTCCAAACAAAGACGTAAATTTCCTGCTCTTTTCACAAAGATAGCAACGAATTACCCACCCAGAATTTCGTGAACATGCAGAATGAAAGCAATCCGTTTATATCATTGTTGAGTCATCTTAGGTTTCTGTATAAGGACCAATTTTCAAGTCAAGATCGAATGATTAAATTTGAGAGCTTTGAAATTAATTCAAGAGGCAAGTTTTACTTGCACACATCCCATCCTTTTCAAAGAATTTTAGACGAAAACTAATACATTTTTGGTCATTCATTATATCTACCGGGTATATAGGAGGAGTCTTTTCAAATTGATTAAAAATCATAATACAGTGGTATATGTATAAGAACGATGGGAATACCCAAGGGTGAGGTCAAAACTGACCTCTATGAACTGTCAGATCTTCATTCCCCATGAAGTTATCATTGCCCTTAGCAGATCGATGCATTAATAAATTAAAAAAAATGGCTTGAATGCACTGAAGTTAATTCCTGGGAGTTGCACCATGTTTCCATTGCACCTCATGTACTTCTCTCCCGAATTTGATTAGGCTTTCTTTGTTCGGGATATCACATAATCCACCACACTTTTGCAATCTGAACTTGTTCTGTATCTGCACAAGTACGGAAATACATGTACCACCTTGATGACCTTGTGACATTCTTCAATGTCAGTTCTCACTTCATCCTTGGGTATCCTCCATATGTAAACAATTATGCCTTTTTCCCACTGGGCAGAATGAGCAGGAAAATAGAAATTTGTCTGCTCGAGCTGCTACAGACTTGCTGATTGCATGTTCCCACTAATCAGCATCTTGGAGTGCGCATGAGTGAAATCGGGCGTAAGCAGAAAAAAATAGGACCAGGTTTAAATAGAAAGCTAGCAGAAATTCGGCTGAGCTGTAGCGCCACCTATCGAGGGCAAAATGCAACTGAGGAAAGTGCGCATGCGCCACACCTGCAGCAAGAAGAATTCTGCCCAGTGGGAATCATGCATTACACATGCAGTTCCCAACAAACTAATAAAAAATTGCCTTAAACTCAGTTTTCTTCAGCACTGCATGCTTTATTTGTCGGCACAAATTAAAAATCTTCCACATTTTTAAAAATAAGTAATTAAAATCTCAATTAATGCATAATTATTTGCCTTTGTTATTTAGAGTAGCCTGCATGTAACAACTACAGTGTATCGATATCTTAGAAACATCTCATAGAGAGAGTACGTGCCTCTGAGATGTTTAAGTGCACACTCAAACGACAAAAAAGCACGATTCAAATTAATGAAGCAAACAATTAATTAGGTCTATGCAAATTAATGGAAATTGCATCCAGATTTGGTTAATATAGCGGAGATACAATCGTGCCATTTCTCACCATCAAGATTCCCCTCCATATAAAGTACCTCATAACGACGTACTGATGGCAGATGGCTTCGTTTTAATTCTCGATTAAAAACTGCTTCCGCCAAAGATTACACTAATCAGGGGATAGTAAACCATGAAGTAAGTCACTAATCAGGGGATAGTAAACCATGAAGTAAGTCACTAATCTAGAGCAATAATGATTTTCGTCAAAGAGTCCAAGGCCCAACTCAATTAACGCCTAAAGTGCTACCGACGAATTAAGCAATATCCAAAACAACAAGGCCGAACATTTCCCGAAATTGATCGGAGAGTGTCGATTACTCAAGAGTAGTGCCTCATGAATCATCTAATGCATGCCAGTGCGGAAGTGGCGAACAACGAGCGCAGTCCGACTCATTGCATTCCAATTAAAAGCCAGGAAAACAAATGGGCTTTATCAGAGAGAACAAACCACGAGTGCAGGGTAGCCGATAGAAAAATCAATGCTTTTAAAAGCCTTCTTCCATGGACGTGGTCATGGAAAGCCCCAGACATAAAAGCCAGCAGCACGAAACAGAAAGCTGCAGCATGCATGTACATTTCAAGATGGCTTAGTCATTTCTGGATCAGCAACCCTCGATGAATCTAGCATTTTAAAAATGGCGGCAAGGGGTTGAACTGCCCTGCAGGGAATGTATTGCTGCATGCGAAGGGGGCCATTTTGATTCCATCAAGTGAGCGGCCTCCAAAGGCTGCTGCAGAAGTAAAAAAAAAAGTCAAGTCTGCAGACGCAACTGTTGCACGTACGATAACGCAGTTACTGTATATCTGTGTCAAGAAACATTTCATTTCTTAATGGTATTCGACGCAATGGAACCCAGATAACATGCTTCTAGAAGGCTTAAGAACTTCTGTTGAGCGTCAGAGCGTGACATTCTTAAAGTTCACAACTCGTCTCTATGAAATTCGCGCACCAAAACGCAAAAGTCAAAAATCCATAAAATTCATCAACATGTGATTTACAGACATTTGCTGTAAAAAAGATATACATGTATATATACTATCTGGCGTTGGGAATGTTCACCATGAACCGCATGAATGCATCGGTATATATTGAATGCATCTGGTAGCATATAATAGGGGCACTCAACCAGAAGCTTTCCGAATCGTACTTTGGCATGCGGTTGTGAAATCACGTGTGCAAAGCCATGCAACACGCTCACTGGTTGAAAAAAGTTCACTCGCAGTTTTTAAACCAATGAATGCATCGCTGATGCACGCGTGATCTCGCATCGACTTCCAAAGTACAAATCGCATATAAAGCTAATTCCGTCTGAGTTCCGCTAATGCTGCAGATATTGCGCGTGCATTCACTCTGTTGCGTAGAGTAGAAAAACGGAACTGGCTTTTGGGGCAAATTTATGCACCCTTTGCAGTGCAGGCACTTCGTTCCGTCCTGCATTTCCGCAACTTTACTGCCGATAACGTCTTCGGAGGGGCACTTGTTTTGCATTTTGCGCCTAATGTGTGCCTAGATCGAGGGTGACGAGATCTAAACGTGGCATATACAAAAAGCCAAATGGTCTAAATAGATATTAATGGATGAAGCGCACTCTTCTGGCAGCAAAAAAAAAAATGATAGATTTTCTGTTCGAGGAAAGCCTTCTAATGGTCGCCCTCGCATATGCAACTTTCTATTAGCGCCTATTGTGCCATTCGAAGCATTCGGGATAATCCAAGAATTCGATTCCAGGGATCAATGACACGCCATAATTCCGTTTGTCGGATCGGTGCAAATGACGCTGGAAATTGAAAGTCTGGAGTTGGTGTCGCGATTGAGTGCACAATAGTCTAGGTAGGCGTATACATATTTCACGCGCAATTACGAGTATGGCATCGGCTTATTCACGTTGAAATAGCAAAGCCCATCAGAGTTAAGCATCAGAATGGAACCATAAATTTCAATTTATATGGCTACCACAGCCAGATTTCTGGAATTCATTCAATGGAGATTTCCAAGAAAAGGGTGCGAGTTCTTATACGAGGAGAGGCTGGAGAGGGCCGATCCTACGGATATAAGATAATGACCCTGGCATCGGTAACAATGTTAGCTAAAACTGCGCGGAAACTCGTCTAGAGCCGCATAACTGCGAATGTACCAGGCAGTTATTGTATAAACGGAACATCAACCGGAGAGGATGACTCCTCGCAGCCAATGTACCGCGGCCTCAGGCACTCCATTAAATACGATTCCGCAAAGATTTCATGGAAATGGAAAGTGAATGGCTTTCAAAGTTACAACTGCACACTGGGATGTAGCTCTTACGCTCGACAGAACAATCGAAAAGCGCATGCTAAGCACCAATGATGACACCATAAAGCATACAAAAAACCGTGGCCAAGTTGTTTGGAGACAATCTTAGCAAGAATGCATCTTTCGTGATTCCACAACCGTGGTCAAACACGTTGCAGGAAAAGGAAAATTTTGAAAAAGCGTCGTTATTAGCGAAAGTGCCATTGCCCTATTGCTGACCCATCAACAAAATCCAAGAGCGGCTTTCTGATGTCCGAGCCAATGCCTCCACGAATGGTTTTTGGCAACAGCTTGCTAGCCTACGAGACATCCTCCCTGGAGGCACTTGCATCTGTTAGAAGAAACCTTGCTATTATATTCACGCGCACTTCTTTCACTAATTTTTATAACTTAAATGGGACCTGTAAATAAAATTTAACAAAAGTTTGACAGTTCCCTTCGCCGGAGCTAAACTCCCCGATACATATACAACATAAGATAAGGACGGGTAATAATAACAAAATGCGAGGTATAATTGCACGCTTTGCCTACAATTTGGGTCAGCTAGGAACGCGTAAAACCAATGTCCAAGCCAGAAATTTTACAGCGATGGCATTGCTATTAATCGCCCAGCCTGAGAAGTATTTTTCCCCTGGGTTCCGAAAACTGGTTTGAAAACTAGATCTGCAAAGGTCGTCCACGAGATCCGCTGCAGCCATGGCACCAACCCCCTTACTCCCCAGTCAATAAAAATGCTAAAAAACCACGCAGAGACAACTCGTATTTCATGCAAACTGCATAATGAAGTTTTCATTTTTCTATTTCACGGCGCTCGTAACGTGGAACTGCATGCAAGAGCTGACAGCTCTCTGGAACTGTCAGCTGGAATGTGGGCCTGGAAAACAACTTTTAATATTACGGAGATGGAAGAAGGAGCTGCAGAAGAGGGAAAAAAACGAGCCATGGGTTGGATGCTGTCACATAAGCCATATCTATGAATGCGAAGTCCAATTAAAATATTGAGAAAGAATGGAGGCCAAGACGAGCTTGAGATGTAGTGGGAAGCGTCTTAGACGCCTAAATCATATTTGTGTCGTCCAATCAATGGCACAACAATGTTAACTCCCCTCGGTGGCACAAGTGCCACAAATTAGATGAAGGCATAATGGGATAGTTTTTGAGTGGGGTCGAGCAAAGTGGCGAAGGAGAGAGACGATCGTGGGTTCTAATCCAATTTGACGGAGAACGGAAATTCGGAAAAGTGGTTTGGTGGCAATTGGAAATGCGGGGTAAATTGAATCATCTGGCGCTAAAGGGCCAGCAGCAGCAACAGCACATCCATGGAGCGACGAAATTCAAGCGCCAACAAATATGTAAAAACTTTGGAAAAACGCTTTTCTTACAGCTTTGAGGATTCGCTGCCATGGCACGTAGAACAATTCGTTCCAATTAGCGAGCACTTCCCTTACGTGATAGTAATTATTATCTAATCGATCCAGCTTAGACGTCCATCACCATTGGTCATTGCGCTAATGAACTCAAGATTTACGTCTGCTCGCCACCAGCGCGAAGATGATGGAAGAAGATAGCAGCTACAGTCTAGCTCTGGAATTGCAATTGCCAGTGGCACCATCAGCTGTTGCGTGCCTCTTAATTGCATCTTGGGATATATGGGATCATCATAGAGTGCAATGATAACGCATTCATTTTGATTCGTTTGTGCAGAAAGAAAATCTTCGGCATGTACTCAATTCCTTGCGTCAGCGATCGACCCTCCACCTGACGACTTCTTTCGAAAGCAATATGGACATGGGGTTCTGGAAAATTTCATGTGCAATTACGTGGAGTGGAACATCATGGCTCGAGTATGTAAACGCTTCCATCACGAGCATAGCCTCACCCTTAAACATGTACAGTATATTCAACAGAATTGTTTCATTTTCAGGGATTCATCTAATACGTTCGCATAGCTAGCAGCGCCATCTACGAGCAGTGGTGGATGTACAGAGAAACCTAAATCAAGATTTGGCCAAAAAAACTGGAAAGATAATTTTAAAGAAGCCTGCTTTCCGATTAATTCACTGTCTACGTGTCGCTGTTGTCGATTATAAATACACAAAAGAATAAGAGCAAGGTTACGAGACGAGTGAATGAGATCCGAGCATGAACCAATGCAGATTATGTGCCACTCTCCGTGCATCCGTTTCACGAGAAATCTGCCGATGGAATTGCGCAGCCTTTGCTTTCGAAATTATCCACCAGTCGAGGACATGCGTGGATCAATGCTGCCAGACTCGAACGGCAGCACCGGACAATCTATAGCTGCGAAGCATTCAAGTTTAGTGTGTACCATGCAGTATATCACTGACATAAAAAGGTGAAAAGCGATGATGCGCATTAGCCAAATAAATAAGAATAGCACAATTAAATCGTAAAACACGCTTTAGAATCAAGTCTTGACAACGATCCAGGTTCATTTCATCGACGCATGCATGGTTTAGTTCTTGAAATCGATCCAATATGCACTCAGGCTGGGAAACCAATAAGCGCAAAAACGCCCAAACCCATTTTATTAGCGGTTCCTCCTCGCAGGTATTGGAAAAAAACAAAAGATGGAGGGAACCAACAATGACCATAGTGTTCTGCAGAGCGTGATGGAGTCAAGCCATAAAAAAAAGGGAAAACAACGCAGGCCCATATCAGGTAGATGTTTGGCCCACATTCGAGTGAGTCATCCGACCACCGTCTAGCGGCCATTTAGACCCGCAAGAATCGATGATGCCTTCATTGCATTTAAATAGAGAAGAAACATCTGTCACTCGGTGGGGGGATCACAATAAGCGAATCCATGGCAGCCATAAAAACAGTAGGCATGAATAACAACATCTTTTGTGCCAGACTCCATTTACAGGTAGCTAACTATCGTAAACTTCGCCTTGCCACAACAACTCCTATTGGATCCCTGTAGAGCGAGGCGCGAGCCAGGGATGCATGCCGAGGAATATCCCGAAGGGAGGACACGCATATACGCAGACCAGAGACTCGAGTGGTATCACTTTCACTTTGGCTAACCCCCTTAAGTTAGGTCAGTGTAGACAACACAAATCCGTGATATATTGCCCGCGTGCATCGGAGGAAACGTTTTGCTGGAGAGACTATCTTGGAAAGGGATGCACTAAGTGAAGCGGCTGTCCGAAAAACAGCATAGAGAATGACTTATTGGAAATCTGGTTACCAGCCGTTCAATTCCTATTATGGGTTAAAACTGACATTAACCTGCACCAAAGGGTGTGTTTCGAATCAACTGCAACATCCAAATCATGAATGACTCATGGGGTAAAAACTTCTGGTTATCCACACGCCAATCAGTCTTGACATTATCCCAACTAAACTTAAAAGCTATTCTTTAAAAATTTAACATCAATGACCAAGTTTCTAAAAATCATGACATATCCTCCCCACCCCACCACACCCTCCATCCCAAAGAACAATATTTCATGCTGGTATATGGATCCTGTATCGTTTTATTGTCTGAACACTACTAGCATGCATGTACAAGAGTTGGTAACACTGCCGACAGCACATAGAAAATGGATGGAAAGACAATCGCTTAGAGCCCTAGACCATAAGAAGGGCTGAGACCCTTTAATAATATTTTCATTGGCCATACTATAGCATGCATAGAGCCGGGTACACACTGAAGTTTACAGCAAACAAAAAACAACAAACAGCAAACAGCTTGTCCAAAAAGTGTTTGTCTG
>JAQGBX010002257.1:0-21109 GCA_034698745.1 Megaphyllum sjaelandicum | reverse complement strand
CTATTTTTCCTGACTTTTCCTGACATTATTTTTCTTGCCTGACTTTTCCTGACTTTGCAGAAACTGGCAACCCTGTAGATAATGCACACTGGTAAAACAATATTTTGATGACGCTTAGTTGGGCTTCTTCTTACCCCATAACCATTACACCCTCTCACCTGCACGGTCATCCAATTCTGCCAACTTCTGATCACGTTCCAAAACTTTTTCTACATTGGTCTTCATTATTCCTACGACCTAGCAGTATCGTACCAAGAAGGTACAAAATACCCAAAGAGGAAAAGACAAAAGAAAAAAAATTCTATAAATAAGGGTCTTTAAGATTGGAGCCGAGATGGGGGACCAGATAATACACTGCGGCAATATCAGCCACCAAAGAACCCTACAATCGGTGCAGGTATTCTATCCATGGAAAAAAGCGAATAAGATTGGCTGGTCACGTTTCTCTGCTACAACCTTCTCAGGCTACATGAGCCATACCCCCTCACCTGCTCGATCATCCAACTCAGTCAATTTTGAATCACGTTCCAATACTTTATCGACATTTACTCGCATAATGCCCACTACCTGATTGAATATAAAAATTGCAATGTACAAATCTTCTCTTCATTCTACCTAATAGTTATTCTGAAGAACTGCCCCACCTGCAACAGGACAAGTCAAATCTGACTTCTTTAACTCGATATTCAAAGTACAAATGCCAACATCGGTAAAAAATGCCAATGTCTAAATTTGTTCCTCGCTCAAATGGGTTACTTGCACTATTGATATCAACATTTATTATCTTTCATCATGTATGCACGAGGCAAGTGGGCATGGTTCTTAGTTGCTGCTGCTCATCTGCATGCAGATCATTTTATCCTAATGGACGTTTTTATTTTATCACATAATGACTATAATGGCTACTTTACAGATTAGCTACCAGTTATGGCAAGCAGGTTCAATAGTCAACTAAACCATACAAACTTACTAATACCAACATCCAATATGCCAGAAGGGGCTGAGCCCCCTTAGAGCATTATCTATCTCTAGTGATCTTTGAAAAGATGGCCGATTAATCATAATAAAAAGATTCAATGCTTCAAATTAAGTAATGTGGTCAAATCATGATGGGTTTCTCTTTGCTAAAATAAATAATACATTAAATACATACACTATAGGCCCACTTAGTGACCATATGGAACACTAGAAAAAATAACTACCACCAAAAGCTGCTTAGGGTTAACTTATATTATATAGATGAAAAGACAGCCTTCAGATAAACTTGGTGGCATGATCTGACCCCATATATCAAATCTACAATATTTATGCACAATTGACACAACAAATAAGTGCCATGTTTCCTGTCATGGATAGGATAAAAAACTGTGGCATATCGAAATTAAACAGGCTGGTATGTTAAATATAACTAGACAATATATTTATGCCACTTGCAAACTTATTTTTTTTAAATATTAGTCAAATGTTCGTGGATGAGGTTGCATGTTGGTTATTAAATTAATTTCTTTCACATCCACGACTTAGATATTGCAGTTATAAAATGAAAATTCATCAGTTTTAAAGTACCTGTATTTTTGGCTTCTAATTTGAATGAAGAAGACATCAATTTTCACTCACAACTGCTCATCACCCAATTCTTCACAATGATTTATGTGGAAAAAATCATTCAAACTTTTGGGGACTTTTATGATAATATTCAAAATCTGATGCTAACTTCTATTAAATAATTCAGAATTGTACAGTAATTTCCAGTAGATGAACAGACCCTTAAGCTAGTGTTCCATAGATTTAGAGGCAACAAAAAGTTACAGACTAGCAAAACAACCTCTCATTTCCCGTTATTTTTTTGTTACCATGGTGAGCCAGATGTTATGAATCTTAAAAGGCATTTTTCAAAGTACCATTGGGTCAGATGTTGAAGAAAATACATGTACATTGTCATCTAAAATCATATGTTCAAAGAACTTCCAACATTTTAGACTGAAAACACTGGGCGACAACAATTTTTACGTTACCAAACAATGCATCAGTTATGGATTATATGCGTGATTGTAAGATTTGATAAACTTGCAAATAATAATGAAAATGCATGTACACAATGAATCTTTTTGAAAATTAAAATTGGCAAGATAAGATCTTTACATTAGAATTCTTTAGCCTTAAAATGAGAGAAAACAGTGCAGAATGTGAGACGGCTATATGACATATACTGTATACTGTAGCCTAAATGAAGAGCTTGGGCAAAGGAAGCAGTTTCATTATTCCATCTTCTATATATTTTTCTGTTCTGTGGATTATCCAAAGAATTAAAAGTTTCCTGACCTCCCCGGATCTGCATACACTCATTCCATTATCTTCAAATATTAAAAAGCTAGTCTAGGAAATATGGAAACCACTAGGTTCCAGCAAGGTTTGCTTTGAATAATCTTTTTCGACTGAGATTACACGATATGAATGATCATGCTAAGATAAAATCAATAATTCAATTGATTACAAGCTTAGCAACTTACATTTTTCACAAAATAACAACCTAAAATGATAACAACACGAAAGCTTACATCTGTAATTAAATTACTTACTTCATCAACTTGGGCCTGAGTGTGTTGTAACCTTTTACTTGCTGCTGCCTGCTGTGGGTTCCTTTGGCCAGGAGGACCCTGAGGTGGTTGTTGGCCAGCTGGCCCATTGGTACCCGCCTCTGCAGACCTTTTGAAATCAAAAGTTGTGATCAAAACTAAGAACTTTTTATAGATAGCATATCACTTCTAAAGTAATTTAACATTAGTCAGAAGGCCCTTTCTTTATGTGTACTTTCAATTCAAGTACACTGTACTATAAAAATTGGTGGAAAAAGGCAGTCTTTTCCATGGTTTCAAAACATCAAAAAAAACAAAAAAAACAATCATAAATCAGGGTAACTTCCCACACTTATTGCAAATGAAAATCCCCTGACTTTCCCAGGTTTCCCAGAATCAATATTGCATTTTCCCCTGTCCAGTTTTTAGACCATCAAAATCATTAAAATAAACTAACCTACCATTATCGAGAATTTTTTAGCTCAACAATTTCCATATCAATTGCACGAGATTCTTTGGCTGCATCATCCAATAACTTTTGTTTTTTTGGGTGTCTAAGATTTCCTGTGTTTAAAGTGAAAGGCCTGGCTGGGTAAAAAATCCCCTGACTTTTCACACAACTTCCTAAAATTCCCTGACAATCCCAGGTTTCCCAGAAATGTGGGAACTCTGATAAATGTGAAGGATTCAGGTATAAAGAGAGGACATTCACATACATGAACATGTACATATATTTACGACAGTGCAGTAGGGCCTGCAATTGTTAAACTATACTTTATAAATAATCATTTCTGTGTGTATAATTTTAAATTAAACAATCCTATCTAAGCATATGATGCATGTAGGGGGTAGATATTGAACGAATCTACATCTACCCAAAACTTAAGAGCGTAAGAGATGAACCATATACCTGTAATGGAATGCTTTATTCGCTTTTCGTTTAATTCTAGATAATTTAGTAAATTTTTCGTATTATTTTGAAAACGTGAAAGTAGTTCAAAAAATCGTTTATAAAATAGCTATTAACA
Source organism: Megaphyllum sjaelandicum (assembly GCA_034698745.1). Lineage (NCBI taxonomy): Eukaryota > Metazoa > Arthropoda > Diplopoda > Julida > Julidae > Megaphyllum > Megaphyllum sjaelandicum. The sequence goes on along the minus strand of JAQGBX010002257.1, from coordinate 17,505 downwards.
TTGCAGGTATAAGGTATGAGGTGTTTAAAATTCTAGACAAGAATAGTGGTACAGTGTACCCTATTTAGAAATCTAACAAACAAAAGTCAAAATACTGCATGACATACTGTACATACGGTAACATCAAGAATGTAACATTTTACTTACATAACAGATATGACTGAAATGCGATATTGGTAGATTTAACAAACTGCCACTACAAACTTCAACGTAAATGTATTTTTTCTTCTACTACCAAATAACAAAATTAAAACCACAGTAGCTACAATACTTAAAGGAATAGGTCTCTAGGGTAGAGTGGTTTAGCCTATAGCTTATGACAGTGAGTAATCAAAAAAAGGCGTGTACTTTTGCTCAGATTTATAATCCAGTTGAAAACATTTGGAGAAAAAAAATGTATCGCTAAGCTTGCAACAACGAGATGACTGGTACTGATAGCTTAATCTGATAACAGTTATAAAAGTCATTGTCCACTCTACCATTATTGGAGCACAAAATAAAATTGAAACGTAATACAGATTTGATTGCAGAGCATTTAGCAGAACTTGCCTGTGTAGTTGAAGGTGCAACATTGTTTTTCAAATTATATTTTCTACTGCTTTGAAAAGTGGTACTGTAGTTACCAATTTGGAGTTTTTGGAGATATCAATTAAAATAGTTTTAGACACATGCTTTCATTGAATTTACATACAATAAACAAGTTTTTAAAGTAAAGAAGGATCGGGAATGAAGGGGGGGTGGAGTCAAATAATTTTAATACGGGTATACAACAATATGGCATTAATTAGCCAACCACCATGACCAACGTTCATGACATATAGGCTTCAATGACTTTGGGGCATGATTGGCCTATGCCGCCAAACGTCAAATGCAAGTATTGTGTTTCAACAATCAATTCCAATGCACAAGTCATTTTGAAATGTCTTAAAATGCCCAAAGGGTGGGCAGTGAATTGAATGCATATGTGGAATTCACCATGGATGTTGATTGAAACATTATAATATTTTTAAACAGTGCTATTCAAATTTAGAAATTGCAATTACTTTGGCTTTTATAATGACCAGCAGATGTCACAGCTAGGGCTTTTCAAAAGACTTCTTATGCTTCAATGAGAACACAAAGGAGTTAGGAAGATCTAACAATTAAATACCATCGTTACATGATATGTGGACAAAACCTACCCTCGAGCTCGACCTTAGGTTTGAATAGGACTGAATTATAAAAATGGTCGACGAGTGAACAATTTTTAATGGAACATTAATCAGATTTATTTAAATTTATAGGCTCAGCCAAAACGGGTGAAAAAATTTTAAGACTCGCATTCTCGACACCATCATAAATCACAAGAGACAATTTGTCAGCTGAATGAGAAAGAAAGGGTCATAGGGGTCGATGTTTAAAGAAATTGTAGGCCTACTGCATAGCATCTTTCTTGAAGAAACTTTGAAAAAAAAATCATGACACCTGACACAGCAGATCTAGCCTATTAAAGGTGTCCCACGGCACTTTACCTTTTGACCTCCTTGGTCGGCAAAATGCTAAATGGATAAGGCTTCACGTGAGGTAAACAATTTTACATCATATAGCCTACTTATATGTGAATTAACAACCTTATTTCATATAAAGCTTGATGACAGCATATGATCAAGCCTCTCTTTATGTGCGGTTTAATTTCAAGCTAATTTAATTATTTGTTCAAAAATTCAAAATTTGAGCTAATGATCTGACAAGATAACGATATATTTCAATGACGCGACAGTGAATATTACACAATCAAGATATATGATAACAGAAAAGAATTTTTTCAAATACCACCAGAGATGCAGGTGAGGTCAGAAATTTCATAAATATTTACTCACGCCATATATTTATAACATCAAATAAAGTTTGACGCGCTATACGCCGTGCAGTTAAAATACAGCAGAAAAACCTATTTCTGTATCCGACACATTTACGTCAACAGATGATGGTCGTTAGGAGACCTTTTGACAAATCTGCAGTCGCCTACCGGTACGCCCACGTTCAAGAATTTTATGAGCTTGATTCTAGAGCTGCCGTGTTTTGAGAAATTCCGGATCGTTATTATAATGCAAAAAAAGCAAATGCTGGATAATGCGCGCAAAAATCGCATTTGGCTCTATTGTCTAAACTATCTTATAAAAACAACGCCAAAATTGGTCAGGATTAAATGCCCTGATAATACAGAGCATAAAATTTCGATTTCTTGACGTGATGCATACTGTAATCTTGACGAAGTCACAATTTTCACGCCATTTTAATCCAATTTCCTGGGTTTTTTTCTGTAGACTTTGGCTTCGCTGATTCTCTGGATTGTCATAGAAATTACACACACCTCCTAAAATATTTTAACTATCTTAAAAATTATCAAAAAGAACTTACATTTCCTTCGATTATTATGTTCACTGCGCACGACTCCTGCACCAATTACACAAACAAAGATGGCGGCGAATTTTCTATGATGTCATGTCATTAATCCGGGTACTTTCCGCCAACCTTTTCGATTTTCAGCTGGAGGCTAGCACATTGTGCAAAGAGACCAGTGCCTCAGTAGAGGCTAGTTTTATAGTCTGTGATTTTAATTCCCAGCTGTTCGTAAAAGCTTAATTATTGTCTCAGATGTTGAATTACTGAGTCTTGTGAATAAAAACCAATTTAGTGAATTTAGGTCTTTAAGTTTAAAAAAATAAAAAATTAAATTACATGTACATAAAAACTTTCAATAGCTGTCAGAATCCAACTGCGCATGCGCTAGATTGTTACTGCAGCAGTTTACAGGGGTACTCAGACAGAAGCATCACAGATCACCGTTTGGACTAAAAGAACTTACCAAAAGCTCGACTTTTGATCTTGATCACGTACAGATTCAAGCTCCAGTTTTGTCTAGGGTTAATTTACCCCGATTTACAAATTTTACAAGATCTTTATACACTTTATTATCATTATGACAAAATTGAGCTAGAAAAACTGAATTTCAATATAGGCTTTTATATCAACATTTTAAAGGAATAAATTCTTTTTATGCTACACGTATAATAAGAATAGTGTTACTTTTTCAACAGTAACGTCACCTTTTTCTGCTATTATCTCCTTGCCATATTAATATTTTTCAATACAAGGTACTCAGACCCAAAACGACTTTCTTGAAATCTGTTTGAAAATGTAATTGCATGTTCTTATCAAAATTGATCGTGCAGCTTACCATAAAGTTTATTTCTATTTTGGTTCCAGGATACACATAGCATGTTTCATGCATAATAAAATACGTTATCTTTTTATCAAATGAAAGATACAAAACTTTTCCTGTAAAATCAATTGCATTTATAAATTTCAAATCATAAGGCTGCCCTGTTAAACTGTAATATACTATCAGCTTCATTTTCATTAACATAAGTATTATCAACTTTCTTAGTACTATAATTGTCCAAAGTAACTGTAACAGGAACGTCACAAGGGTCACTGGAGTGGCAGCAGCTAATCTCCTCACTATTGATGTTAGAAGTTGCATCATTTGTTACCAAATTTTCAGCCAAGAGGTTTGTCACTTGCAAAGGCAAATTAGAATGATATATTCCCAATTCGTGTAGACATGCTAAGGCTGCTGCTTGTTCTGCAGATTTCTTGTTCTTTTCCCTGAAAGATTAAATTATAAGCATCAGCTCTCTGTAATATCCAAAGTTTGCTAAAGAAATATGTTGACATTTTAAAATATAATGCATTACCAACTGCTAGGTGTGTATTGTTTTTTATTAACTGTTACAACAGCTTTGAACAACTTATTTTTATGATTCTGTAAATATAGAAAATATTAGATTAAAGATTTATTATTTCAAGATGTCTAATAATATTAAAATAAACCAGCAAACTTGCAATTGCATAGATTGGATTTGGTAGCCTTTCTTTTTTTGTCCAAATGTACAATCTTGTCTTCGGGAGCTCGCAATTTTTGAAAGATGACCTAAATAATTTAATAACTTAAGTCTATCTATGACCTGTGAGGCTATGCATTATAACAAGCGATGAAAAAGCCAGATATAGGCCACACCTTAAATACTGAACAGCAGTCTCAATCACACCATCCAATTTGATTCTCTTGAAATTTCCATCTGAATCATCTTCATCCCTGTGCCGGGATGACGTTTTCTGAATTCGATTTTTAAATTCAGTTTGTGCAGAATTAAAATAATTTTCAAGATGCCATTGTTTACTAGGTGAGAAACAAATTGAAGTTATTAAAAAATATAGTGTTGCAACTGCATTTGACGATTCCTATGGAAAATATACATACCATATATCAAACAAAGTTTTGGCAGCGAGCAAAGCACGTCCTTTAGGAGTTTCTTGTAAATCCTGCATCATTTGCTGTACACAATATTTGGAATTTAGAGGATGGTTATCATAAGTAATTGACTGCAAATTCAAGAAATAATGTTTATGCATTTCTGTTATCAAATGAATACCTAAGATATTAACAATAATCATGGCAAGATTATTCCACTATAAGGAAAGAAAAATGAAGTATCATTATTACATATTTCAGGTAATCTGTTATGACTTCGTCCAAAGACAGCTTGTCCTGTTTTCGAAAAATTGAGCAATTCCACATGGCAGCACGAGCAATCATAACAGAGGATGCACCGGTGGCCTCACGAAACATCGCTATTTCTTCAAACGATTTCAAATCACAACTCCCACCACTACAAAAATAAAGCGTTAAATTAGTTTGAAATTTTCCAACAAATGCCGCTAATTATGCACAACTCACTTGGCAATCACAGGAATTGACAATTCTTTTGCAATAGCTTTGATAAAATCATTGTGATTCTGGTGCCGAGGACGCTCATCTTTAGTCCTGCCATGAATTGTAAGAGCAGAAACTCCAGTTTCTTCAATTAATTTACATAAGACAATGGTGTCTTCTAGCTATTTAATAAAAAAAACCAATCAATTGAAGCTTTTAAATTGACAAATAAATATCCAAATTCATACCTTAGGTAAAATCCGAATCTTGCACGTGACCGGCTTAGAAACACCTTGAACAAGTTCCGTCAAAATCTAGATTTAAAAATGCAAATTATAATTTTGTACTAACATGCTACCAACAAATTTAAAAAACGATCTAAATCTACTTTACAGCTTTTATCAGGTCAGGTCGAGATAACAATGCAGCTCCCATGCCACCCTACACAAATGAAATAATTTGAACAAAAACGTTAAATGTAAGCAAAAAAAAAGATGAAATGTGTTCGTAAGAAGACTAAATGTTCTATTTTACCAACTTTAATAGAAAATTCCTTTGGACATCCCATATTTATATCAATAGCAGCTACATCCTTTTCTCTATAAATAAAGAAAACGGATATGTAAAGTTTATTTATTATCAAAATAAATGTGTAAATATTATCAAGTTTTGCACAAATAGCAAAATAAAGGTTTTGATATTTGATGATAGACTGAAATCATAGGCCTACATAATATTTGGTACTTTTGAAAGGGTCTAATTCTCATTCAGATTCAAACCAACTTTGTATAATTGCATTGTTCTAGTTCCAACTGAAATAATACCCATTATATTAAGTTCACAATAATGCTTAGATATAGCTATGATAAAGGTCTAAACCTTGTAAATTAAAAAAAAAAAACTTTTTCTTACACAAGTTTGGCAACTTTTAAAGCTCTTTGAGGATTGCAGGTCCCCTGAAATAGCCAAATTTGTATCAAATTTACTACAATTGTGCTAATGAAAAGTTTTGGGAATAGTTTGTCCTTAACATTACTCACAATTTGAAAAACAACACGACCACTTTCCTCTGCACATGTTCGAAACACCACTACGTCTTCAGTATCATCAATATAATCAATTGTTCCAAGTGCATCTAGAGGAACAAAGGATAAGTATATTCACCTCTTTAAATACTGTTCTGTATAATAATATTACATGTATTGGTCTTCTAAAAATATTAAAGAAATTTAAGCTATACGTACGATTTATAATTCTTCTACATTTCAGCATCTTATGGTCAATGATTTCCTGAAAAACATAAGAGATTAAAAACGTAGAATAAACAAAAAATCATGCAAATCTCACTGTTACTACATATACATGTACTCTACTGGTACTTGCCTCACAATATACCAAATCAGCTCCATAATCCAATGCCAGTAATCTCATTGGCAAGGTACAAACCCTGACCATTGGCGCCAATATAACCTTGTTCTTAAATAATGTTGAATTATTCATGGTTGTTCATATATTTTCCTACAGAAGTGATTATAAATTAATACTAAAACAACATTTAACTATCAAGACCTGTTCAACAGACAAGAGCATGACGAACCAGTACCTGTACGCGTATACATACACGAAGTAACTCCCTTGGAAGTCTGAATAGCGGATAAAAAAGTGATATATATGTAAACTTATCAATCAATGGCAAACTTTCCATAAATTCACTTCTTTGATCTCTAACTTCAATAATTATATCTAAGTTAAAGACTTTTTCGACATGCGGAGAAGATCGAGACCCGCTGGCTACTTTTTAGCAGCTGCAGTACGCTACCACCCTGAAACCACAGTGCGCTGTGACTCCAAAAGTCACTAAATATATGTCAAAGCGCTTTTGATAAAAGCCTTTGATTTGAAGCGCTTGTTTCAAATCTCTGATAGAGGCAACGAAAGGGAGATTCAACGATCTACCTGTCCCCACTACTTTATAGCTAGAATGATTCATGAAACCATATAAAACACAAATCGCTAAGCATTATAAATATGAGTAAATTTCTCAACTAATATATAAATGGATGAATGCACACAAATATGCTTGGAATAACACCGAAATAGGCTTTTACTTTTCGTGTTCGCCATTATATGCCTTGCAGATTATGAAGAAACAATAAATGCCTTTGCACTTTCCTACCAGCAAAACATGTTCCATTTACAGGTTATCATAGGATAGATTATAAAGGCTGACTAGCTGATGTTTTATAAACTAAAACTTTATGCAAATAATATTGAGAAAAACATTTTGATCAACCTCAATCCTAATACAATGTCACAGGTTGAAATACAAATGAACTTAAATAACAGACTAAAATATCTTATCATGATAACAAAGTATGATTTGTAAAACCTTATTAATTAGAGCACACGACAAAGAATTTCGTTATATTGTTGGTAATTGGAATGTTGCGGCCTGCGCACTTTCACACAATCTAAACAAATCATACAAAAGGATGATAGAATAGCACAATTTTTCAAAATACTTTCATTTTAAAGTAACATTACCTACAAGATTTATCCCTCCTTACAAAGCCCATATTTGCATTAAATTTTAAATTGAATTATTTAAAAAAAATCGAATAAGCCAAGAATAATGCATTTTTCACATCTTTGCAGAATCGATTTTTTGGTGGCAGTAATTTTAAAAATGTTAGCATTGTGAGAATTGACCTTTTATTCAATACCTACTACTGTATAATAATTCCTGAGGCCAAATTATATAATATTACTCAATTCACAAATTGATCCACATTCAGATTATTTTTTTTTTTAAATTTAGAATAGTTACCAAGAAAAGCACCTTACAGTTCCCAACTTTTGACTCACATTTAAATCAGATAGGAAATGATAATAAATCAAAACATGATCGGATATAAATACTCTATATAGTATTGACATATCACTAATAAAGCTTTTATGCAATTTACAAGGTACAGAATCAGAACCTATTATTTTTTCATAATTCATAAATTATATATCTAAAAAAAAATGTATTACAAATGTTCATGTGCTCACTGAAAGAATAAAGCTGAAAATTACCTTTCAATAACTAGGAACTGAAAAGAAATTATGATATATTTTTTAAATATCTTCAACATCCACCATAGTACAAAAAATTAAAGCGTTGTGGAAATCACGGGGCTGACACCATGGATAAGAACCGTTGGTGGCAAACTATCTGTCAAAGTATCCAACAGACTTAAATATTTGGAATTTGCTTGGACTTCCTTTGGGGGGATGGGCAGATACGTAAACACGACAGCAGTATTTTCACTGTAACGCTTAATTAATTGATTGAAACTAAAAATAATAAAAATAAAAAAACGTGTGACAGTGTGTATTATCAAATTAATGCAACATTTAAAATAGAGTTATTAATACCTGATCATGCATTCTGTTGTTAAGTTACTTGAAGATGCTGACATGTACTGCGAATTATCCGGCAAACTGCTGGTAGAATATACGCTGAACACATCATCCCAATGAGCACGATTAATTATGGCCGATATTCTTAACTGCTGTAGTATTAGCCGGAGTTGCTTCTCCCGTTTGACTGTATCGTCGTCAGTTGTTAAATTGCACATAAAAATACGCAAAACTGTCTTTGACTTCCATCCTGGAACCTATAATTACAATAAATTCGAGAAACGAATTAATAGAATCTGCAAATTTAGGCAAGTTGCTATCAACATACATATATAAAAGCCATCAAATACCATGTGCAAAATGCAAGCCATTTGCAGCAGAAACAATGTTGTGGTGTCCGAATAGTCTAAAGTTCCTGGGTCAAAAGCATTCACTGGCCAAACATCGATGAAATTTTTCCTGTTGCTTTTCAAAATTGAAGATTTATCAAGATTGCCAAAGTGGCGACAAATGCATACGTTTTTTCTCATTTTAATGGCGTCCTGAAAACGTAAAAAGAGCAAGGTTCTATATTAGCATCAGGGAATGATACATTAAAAACGATATTTCACATTGATGATATAATTCGGCCTTATCAAACACTAATGAAGTTAATTTTACATGCATTTAAAGCGTGGTAATGGCAAATCCACACCTGTATCATTCCAACGTATTCCTCTGGTGGTAAATCCTTACCCTGAGAGGACTGACGCATTTCTGCAAAAGAATGTAATGCTGAAACATATCCCATTTCTGTAGAGGCAGGCGAAGCATTATTTGAAATCAATTCATCCCTGGAAAAAAATGACCTCATCATATAAATACATTTTTTTTTTGTAAATCCTGCAATATCAGAATGCATTCTGGGACTCTATAGCAAGTAAACCTTTTTAAAAAGTCAATCTGTGGTGAAGAATCATAAAATCCAAAAATAATAGTATTTGGCTTCATAGCACCAAGTCCTGATATTCTTATAAGTTGGCGCATTCCCTCCCTCACCGTAGGTGCTATCGTCAGCTCAACAAAGGCTTTGACCTGAAATAACATTTTAATCAATTTCTTTTTGTAAGATTTTCTGCTAATAATGTAATTCAAACAATTTTTAATCAAAATAACATTGATAAAAAGCCCAGTTCTAAAAATTAATACATGAAGGCCATAATTCATAACAAATTACTCAGCAAGTCATATCCATTTAATATTAATTAACAAATGCAGCATACCTTAAGGTGGTCCACCAAACTTAGCCAACTTAAGTTCTCCTTTGCAATAGGATCAACCTCCCAGCTATCCAGGTCATCTAGTTTAACGTGACCAAGCACATAGAGCCCACTTTTCTTTAAATCATTTACAAAATCAATGAGTGGGGTACAAGATCTGGGATTTGAAACCATAAGGAGCAGCTGAGGTCTCCAGAATTTTACATGTTCTTTCCTACTATCCAACATCAGTAAGTATTTGCGAACCTGTAAGAAATAGGAAGTCATGCAGGTAAAAATGACAATTTTTATCGTACACTAACTATAAAGCACACAGTCATTACCTGATGGAATATAAGTGCCTGACTTATGGAGCCCCACTTGGTTGGGAGAGCACGAAGGTGAAGCCCAATAACCAATAACAGGCATATCACTATACAAATACCAGCATAAGCTAGCAAGGGCGGTAAACAATTAAAATTGTTTTATTGAATTCAAATGATGTCTTTAGCTCAATTTTTAATGAAAACTTACCAGCATTAATAACAAACATCATGGTAATAGTGCCCAAAAGGCCAACTGCACAGGTATACCAAGAAACATATTTAAAGGATGGCCTAAAAAAGATTTTCTTTATTATGAAAAATTTAATATATCACTCACTTGTAAGAAATTTCCAAAGATGCATCCTAAATTTTTAAATTTATTAAATTACATTATGAAAAATCTCGTATTGATATCATAATTACACTCAGAATCATCTTAATTTACTCAACGTTAGGAATTACTACTAATGACCCTAAACTTTCCTAATGCATTCCAACTTCAAGCCACTCTTCCTTCTCACCCTTCATACAATTTTCAACTGAAATATTAGATGTAACATTTATAGTGAGCTGACCTAAAGTTTGGAGCCGAAGTAAGCTCTAATCCGAGGCAGGCTAAATTTGTCGCACCATAAGACAGCAGAAAAAATACTGAGGTCACTTGGGCGATTTGATTCAATGATCCAATAAACAGAACTATCTTTAAAGAAAAAAATAGCAAAAAGAAAGACCATTAGCAATAATAAAACAATATTAATAAAATGATTTTAGGTAAGAATTAAAATGTGCTTCATGCATGCCACTCACCTGGACTAGAAACCAGGATAAAATAACAGCAGCATAAGGATTGTCTTTCCAAACGCCTTTTGCAATTGGCGATAAGATAAACCCTTATAAGAAATAAGTAAAATTTTAGTAAGAAAATCGAATTTATATACTAAATGCACATGATTTGTAAGTCTATTTCAAATTTTTAATGTACCAAATAGTTCATCTTTTGCTACAGCAATTAAAACTCTAGAAGCGCCTGTAAAAAATATTGAAAATGAAATCAGTAATCCACATTCTACAACAACAATAAGCAAACAAGAAAAACGAGTATATATTTTACCTATAAGATTGCTAAGACTCGCAGAAAGTGTTGCTGCGAATATCCCACAAGGAATAGCAAAGTTTGTCAAGTTGATGTATTGCATATAAATGTAATTATTTCTTAATAAAAAAGCTGTAAAAAAGAGCTTGCATTAAATTTACATACCATACATGACCTAAATTTAAAATGTAAAAATAATCAGATTTCAGAAAATTACTTTGAACACGTTCCAGCTGTGAAAGGGACAGCAACAAGTACCGGCTATATCACAAAAGTGAAGGCCACGCCAGATAGTTCCCAGATAGATGGATTTGCTTGGCTCCTTAAGCTCCTACAATAATTATAATTGAATATGTCCTACCGTGATATGACGAGGAATTTGACAAGTGGCTGTGTATTAGAAGTATGCCAACTTATACATTCAAATTTACATGCTTTCATACATCCAATTGAATGCTGTGGAGACACAATGATCTAGAATTATGGTACTGTAAAATGTATATATACCACAGTACAGTCTGTATGCATAGCATCTAGCATCCTATAGTCGGTAATTAAAATACCTGAAAATCTTATGAATAGCCTTTTTCCAAAAATTCCGCCAAATTCAGAGGAGCTCTAATCATGTATGAACTGTTTAAATGAGACTGTGCTACCAGATATATGAAGAATCCTATATGGAGAATCATTGGCTCCTATATAATAGCACTAGTATATGATGAAATTTAAAAAGTCCACTAAATTGTAATAGCACATATTAGAGAAATAAAGTTAAATATTATTTATGGCTCACTTGTATTTGGGAAAACATGAAAAATTCGAAATGTTTTTAGTGGAATAGGGGAAGTGTTTGTAATGTGTGGGAAAATGTGGTAATCTAAAATTTAGGAAAACATGTAATTTTTTTAAGATTTTTATTGGTGAAGATGTGGTAAACTGGTCGTTAAAAACTGTTAAAAAAATGAGTAAATGTCGTCGAGAAGACTTTACATTTTTTTAAAATGTATACTCTCTGGAAAAAGTGTACGTTTTTGAAACTGTGATTTTCGTAAAAAGTTTGACAATTGTTTAGACCACAAATAAAGGCACAACACTAAGTTAATCTTGAGCACTTGGCGACATTGAATACATGTTAATGAAAAAAATTCTAATGTTGTTAAAAAATATAACCTGAGTAAGTGTGGGTAAGTAAGGGAAAGGGTAGAGAATAAGTCAAATTATGTGCACAAAACCTACCTGTTGCAACAATCGCAAAATAACGTTTCCATGCGGAGAGCTCAGTACACACTAGCGCAATTTCGAAACGTTTTCTAGGAGAAATTTGGACCAATTACGACACAGATATAAAATTATTTAGAAAGGAAACCCCACAGCATAGTCAGGTCTGGGTCTGTGACAGCCCATTATTTTTATTAAACTAAATATAACAAATTTTAATCTAAGACTTCGGCTATTTGAAGGGATGACATTCGATGTCATATTCAAGCAATATGTTTGAAGAAGATACCTCACTATCGGTCAACAAAACCATGAATCTTCAGCTCAACAAAATGTCTGGATGACATTCTTTCAGTTTCTTAACATTTCACGACTACATATTTCCATATTTAAAACTATTTGACAACATATCAATGCCATGATATCCGTATTTAATACATCCGTACTTAAAATTGAGGAGTTAATAATTTATTCCACTTTTTGTAAGTCAAAGCATCACAAAGTAACTAGTACAACTAGTTTGTCTGATTTTACAACAGTAGTTGAATGTTAAACAATTAAAAATCGTCTTAATCTGATTCAGACTGATCAGCCTAGGCATCCTTAAAAAAATTAAATTAAGCTGGAAGATGCTTCCGAGGCATTTCAAACATTTTCCGATACTATGATAGTCTACGAAAATCTCGTGCATTTCACAAAATTTAAAACTTGTTTGACAGCTTGAAATAAAAGTTTGACAGCTTTTGGATCATTTTGTGTTACAGATGAAGTTAATAAAAGATGCACATTTTATTCAAAGAAATACATTTCCTCGAAATTTAACAAAGAAACTGCTTATCCATCGCCCGCCAAAGAAGCCATAAGTGCCAGATCCGGATGCTTGTTCCACTTCATGGGGGTCTCCCAGTAAAGGTTGTCATCCTCCTTATAGCGCAAGAAGTACAAAGTGAACAGTGGTGGGTAGATTTTCGGTAGAAAAATCGACAAAAGCAGTCCTACCACTGTAATCAGGCTAAATAAAGATAAGGAAATACAAATGATGTAAATGATACAAATGATTTCAATCAAAATTGGTAGATCCTAATATCACATCAAAACGTGAATGACATTTTCAGATATAAGAAAACCAACCTGATCAAATCGTTGATTCTGGTGATGCCATGAAGCAAAGGACACGGATTCGCTCCGTTGTTGACGTACGTAGCCCGGTAAACATCGACTAAGCCATCCATCAACTTGCCAAGGGTGTTACGGGGTGTCGTAGCCAGTCACAAATATGTATTACTTAACATCTAAAACACATCCTTAGAAATGCAAACATGAAAATAGGTTTGATGGATAATTACGCCATAGTTTTCAATTATTTTTAGGCATAGATTGTTTTTACCTTCACTAGATACGTTTTAATCTGCGAATATTTCTCCGGGGTGAATGGACTGGACTCAATTGCGTGCGGTAGAATTCTTTACAGAATGTTCAAATCAGCAGCGGACAATTGAAGCTGCCTGAAAATAACACGATAAAATGTCAGCATTCGGTTGAATTACACGAGTTTGATCTTATTTTTTTATTCTTACCATGATTTCTTGGGCCTAAAATACTTCTTCCAATTGTAAAAATCGATTTTTTTTTTTGTGAAAAAAAATTATCATAAGGTTGATCTGTTTCAACGATCAACATTTTCAAGAAATTGCAACCTTACACTTACATGTACTTGTTATTGAGCGTGGCTGACTGCAAAATCATTCCAGTGTGCTTGGCTCACGTTATTGTTTTATCATCTTCCAATCCTTGTTTAATCAGGTCGGCGAATCATCTTGCTGCAGTGAGCATCCTGCCTTAGGATAATAATAAAACATATTACTTTGGACCACTGAACGGTCTGAACCCGTTTACTTTCTGTATAATTTGAGGGGTTGACACCATCCCCCATTGTGATACAAATTTACATTAGATAGTTTGAACATCCCACATTAATCGAAAATCTATACCTACGCACTTGGTACAGTCACTGTACAATTCTTGTCAACATGTCTAAATTTTAAATTAGGCGTGCCCACAGCAAACAAGTTCAAATCCTCTTCATCCCATTCAGACTGCATGCATCAGCCTAGGCAGGAAGATTAGCTTTTGATTCAGAAAACTGGATTTGTGTAGAAAATGACTATAAAGATATTACCATTGCATATTTGTTGGCTTCCTTGTGAATTTCTTGTGGTACATATTCTGGGCGATATCCACTTTCTTGAGACACATGTATAAAAGATAGAAGTCTCCATTAGAAAGGTGCCATTTCCAAAACGCATTTTCCTAACGCTCTAAAGGATCATGATCGGGGAAATGTGTGACGGACGGTCTGGTCACACTGTCAGCTCACAAAAAACTTTTGCCACAAATTCAAATTTCTTGTTCAAATTTAACAATAATTATACATTTATTACACTTACAGTTACATGTTACAGGTCATTTGAAGTATTGGCTACCTGCTCATAGACATTCGTCGACACATTTTGTTGTGTCTTGAACTGGGACACACGACCCAGTGTATCCAGGCAAACAGCAAAAGTGTTTAGAACATTAACTACGTTTATTCGTGCATAAATTAGGCACTTACGGTACAATGCGAGCGCAGGCGTAATGGCGGCACTGACGCTAAGTTAAGAACAAAGAAAAACGCATGCAGACGCCCAAGAACTTTTTACGGGCGTTCGGCAATTCAGAACTTTGTAATTCTTGCTAAGGAATTCTTGGCACGCAAGAATTCGTCTGCTCGATCGAAACGCAGACGACGCGCGTGTTAATACATAACACATCCTTTGTTACTCTTTCAGAAATGGTCAAGATGCTGGTCGATGCCGGAGCCGATGTACATTCTTGCGACGAAGATGAAAAGACGCCTCTTATGATCTCTTGCGAGTATGGCCGAGAGACCATCGGAAGATACCTGATGGAGAAAGGCGCAGAGGTGAATGCGTGCTGTTTTTCTGGCCGGACGCCTTTGGTGTACGCCCTCCTCGACCACACCTGTAGCGTGTCGTTCATCTCCGACCTGCTGCGGGCTGGGGCCTGCGTTAACGACCGTGATGACTATGGCCAGATGCCGCTCCATGTAGCCATCAACCTTTGGGTAAGCCATTTGGACGATAACATGTGGGATATCCTCCAGCTTCTGCTGACTTACCCTTGTGACATCGATGCAGCGAACCACGATGGCCTCACGCCGCTACATTTAGCCGAACAATACGGCAATCTTAAAGCGGCGCTGATATTGATCAAGGCTGGTTGCAAGATGGACATCGAGGATTGTTTTGCCAGGACACCAGTGTAACGCCATTATGCGTACACATCTCAATCTTTTAGAGATATTCTTGGCGGCCGGTGCTCGTGCCTCTCGTAGCGACTTGCTCAAACTCAAAAAACTCGTGTCGCTTGATCCGTCGAGGTGGGAACGCGTCCTGGCCTTGTGCACCGGATGTCCGAGTTTGTCCCGAATGTGCAGGAGGACCTTCTACGACCACTACGGGAGAGAGGCCGAGAATCGCATCGAGAAGCTGCCGTTGCCCCCGTTGATCAAAAGGTACCTTTCTTTCGAAATCTTGTAACGGACAACGACGAGATGTCGTCCGGCGGTGGTTTAAGATTTAACTCGTTGTTGTAAGTAGAAACCTGACAGCGCAGGAGGAATCTCGCTGCGTCCTTTGTACGCTGTACCTCATCGGAGGCTCGAGTAATAAAATAATCGAGAAACTGATGCTCGCATTCTTTGAAAATATGTACCGAGGAGGGTTCGGTAAAAGGTTACGAGCTATGGTCTCGCGTTTCAGAACCATCGAGTTTGATTTTCAAAAGTTGCTTTCGGAACGGTCTTTGAGCCCTTATTTTAGAAATCCTTGTAAAGAAGCCTCATGTACGCTTCATGTTTTATGACCCAAATCATTACCAGCGAGCGAGCTTTTAGAACACTGAAATTATCGTTTAATTTCTAGTTTTTCTCAGAATTTTGAGTGATTCTAGATGGCCGTTTTTAAGTTTTTGGTTTATTATTCAGATCGATTTGTTCCTATTCTTTTGATGGATTGCTGGTTAGATTTGTCAGTTTTCCAGGGTTCCCCCAGACTTGGAAAACTTGGAAAAGTCAGGGAACTTGAAAATGTCTGGAAAAGTTAGGGTCGAATGACTTTTTTAGAAAAAGTCAGGCTTAATTCAACGCTTTTGGGGCCCATTTGGAAACATTTTCTCATTTTCCCTGTACAAATTTGCAACAATTTTTAAGGACAAATTTGCAAAATTTTTCACTTTTTCCAATTACAAATTATCAAAATTTTCCACGTTTTTCTCAGACAAAATTGCAGAATTTTCCACGTTTTCCAAGGTTTTTGCAAAATTCTTCGCATTTTACGAGGACAAATTTGCCAAACTTATCGCATTTTCCAAATAAAAATTTTTCAAAATTTTATTAAAATATTTTGTGACGATTTTGGAAAATATTTCAATTTTTGACAATATCTTTGGTCAGTGAAATTTTTTTAAATCTTTGAAACTTCAGGGAAATTCCTGGGGAACCCTGTATACGGACGTGCGTTATGGATGGCCCCCGTAGGGCGATGCCAGCTAGACCAACGTGAAATACGAAATATATGGCGCCTCTCATCAGCTGTTCATGAGATCCAAACTAATCTGCTCGTAATTTGTTAAATTTTTAGTTTAAATTCACTTTTCAGGAGCTGTTTTAGCCGATGGGAAGGCTGTTTTAAAGATTGGTGCGTCAATTCGATCGAATTATAGGAAATATTGGTAGTGAAACAATTATAGGTACTGTACGTGACACTGACGTGACATCTTGTCACTTTGGATGGTATGATCAACTTCCAATGGTCATGATTTATTTTGATATTTAATAAAGTCAGGAAAATTCATGTTGTCACGATCAAAATTTACAGCTTTTACCCGCATAACTCATGGTCCATTTGCGAACTTTAAAATTTCCCATTACAAATTATAGATTGAGAGGTGGTCAAATAATTGAACACCGTTCTGCACTCTTAATAACAAGAAACAAAATTTTTTTTTTTGTGAAATTTCGTGATTTTATTTCTTCTGACTTTTCGTGATTTTTGGTGAATTTTTGTAATTTTTCACGAAAACTAACCAAAAAGGCGAAAGTGTTTTGTCAATTTCTATCCGTACTACTGTACCGACTCATGAATTATCTATATTCTTCTTGTTTCAGGGTTACGATAAGATTCAAACCTATTGAATCGTCAATTGTATAAAAAAAGATGGCATCAGTAGCGACAAAGTTATTTTGAATGTATGTTATTTCCCGCTTAAAATAGTTACCATGGTAACTGATGCTGTGGAGTAGAAGATGGCGGCCATCCCACAATTCTTAGTTTAGTTTAGTTTAGTGTATTATCACCGCGCCGAAGCCTTATGGTGATTTAGAGGGAGTCTCAGGGTGACGGA
>JAQGBX010002256.1:0-21111 GCA_034698745.1 Megaphyllum sjaelandicum | reverse complement strand
AAATTTATATCACCTTTTTATTCCATCCCCCTCCAAACTCATGACAGTGCCACCTCCATGCTAAACTCTATGGAGTACTGTAAGTTTTTTCTGTTGAAAAATGGCAGTGGTTCTTTAATACCAACTCATTTGACCATTTTTCTTTATAATTTATTTATTCTTCAGCTGAAATTTTCATAAAGTGTATGGATTATCTTTCATTTGTTTCAGTAAACGTTTCATTGCAAAAATGTAATTATTTATTAAGTTATTTGACATTTTTAGGGTGTTGAAATACTTTTTTCCCTCACTGTAACAAATTCTTTTTTTATTCGTTTAGGATGCTGATGTGTGTTATGTTCAAAAATTTAACAACAGGCCATGGGCTATCACAACTAGATAATTAAATGCAGATTAAATTTTTTTTAGAGAAAAAATGAGAAATATGTGATGTCCTCAGCTTCAAATTTATGTTACAGGCATATCAATCTAGCATTTATTCAGTGATCTAGTTTTGTCAAATTTCCGAAATTTTACACAATTTTAACACTGCTAGTAATCTTTAAAAAACTTCTTTTATTTTCTTTCATACTTTATCACTTGCAAAAACGCAAACATGCGATTCAATGGAATGGTACACGTGCAAGGCACCTTTACTAGCGGTACTTGAGAGATTATGAAGCTGCACGTACATGTAAATTTAAATTAAACTCTGCATGGCAGTGCACCCGCACTAAGCATTTCTTGCTTTAAGTCAACAATTATCTTGAGTTTGATGAGCAATTTGTTCGGTTTGTAATCGAAAAATTCACGAGGATTGTAGAGCAATTGAGAAATGCTTAGTGCTCATGTGCCACCTAGTGGATCTTGATCTTCATTTACATTTACGGAATCTCCTGAGTACAACTACTACATAAGCATTTTGTTTTCATTCTTATAATGGCAGTTTTTCAAAATTGTAAAAAACGCAGTTTTGTGCAAAAAAAAGACCAATAGAAAAAGGTGATGAAAGCCAGATAATTTAAGCAAACACTGCAGTCTTCACACGCCCACAAGGTTCTAAGTAAATTTGCATTTGGAGAAATCCATTTCCGGATGTTGTTTCATGAATCTGAAAAATCAAAAATCACCATATCAGATCCATAAGGGTCAGTTTTTTGACTCAGTTACTTAAAGCTTACTTTTCGAGCACATCTCTCTTCTTTTGCTCTTCAGACGTTGGCAGCCCCAATTCCTTTTGACGTTGATCGTACATCATCTTTTCCACCATTCCTCTCGTTTCTCCATCTAGATCTGATAGCTGAAAATAACCATTGAAGCTACATATATAATAAAAAGTATAAGAAACATTCAACGCACTAATGTTGTCACTGTAATACCTTTGATGGTTCAGGATTTACTTTGCGAGTATTAATTTCTGGATCACTCAACACTAGTTTACTCCACCATTCCATTTTATTAACCTGGGATTTAAAAATACATATACAAAATGAACATATGGCCGATTTCATAGACTGATTAGATGGTACAACCATGAAAATGTTAACGAACCTTTTCCATAGTGATATTAATCACTTTATTTTCTATGACCCAAAGGGATTCCTCAACCTTGATTTTGTTGTATAATTCCCCATCTATTATTGGAGGATGCCCTTTTAGTCCTATTTTTAAGTGCTGCAAGGAAATTTGATTTGAAATGTTAACGATGTTTTTAATAACTATTCACATCAACACACATTAGGATATACAAACATACATTTTGTTGAAAATCGACGATTAAATCCCTGCTCTTAAGTGGGAAAGATACATTGACGGGTATTTTAAGCTGTAAAAACATGGTCCGGGTTATTCAAATGTATACAAGCATAATTCACAAACACTAAACCAAGTTTTGAAAAAAATTACATCAATTTCAGCCAAGGTTTGAGTCCACTTATAATTAGGCAAATCACATCCATTTCCAGCATTTGGGGCAATCTTTCCCTTGTCTTTTGGATCTTCTTCCTCATCCTCATCATTCTGAAAAAATGACCATTTTGTTAACTTTGCCAGAGAAGACTAGAAACAACAGGTTAATTTTAGCATTTATCTTCCTGCTAAACGAAATGCCCGAATGGCACATATCACTATTGCTGCATCTGAAATTAACAAGAGTTAACCATACAAATTTAAAACTACACACTTTAGAGTCTTCAGTTTTATCTTTGTTTTCTTCAGCCTTAACATCTTTATCTTCAGACTTTTCTTCCAGTTTGTTCTGAAATGTCCACAGTTTAGGCTTTAAATGACATTTTACAAGATTAAAATGCGAGACATTGTAAACCCCAATAATTTACTTTCTGCAGAGATTGCTGTAATTGTTCCGCTTCTTCGTTGGT
The DNA here is from genome assembly GCA_034698745.1 of Megaphyllum sjaelandicum. Lineage (NCBI taxonomy): Eukaryota > Metazoa > Arthropoda > Diplopoda > Julida > Julidae > Megaphyllum > Megaphyllum sjaelandicum. The sequence continues at coordinate 18,754 of JAQGBX010002256.1, read as the reverse complement.
CAATTCCTTGATTTTTGGCTGTGAAGAATTAAGCAAATCTTGAGCGTTTCGTGCAGCTGCTTCCTCTTCGGCTTTCTTTGCAGCAGCTTCGATTTTTTCTCGCTTGCGCTTCTCCGCAGCCAATATTTCGGCTTTCTTCTTCTTTTGGATGTCAAAGGCCAAGGCTTTATGTTTGTTATATTTTTCCATTAGAAGCTGTATAAAATTAAAACGCATTAGTGCGACACATCTCATTGTACGCATCATTTCAATATATTTTAATAACTATACATATACCTTCTCTGCTGAACCTTCACCACCTCCGGTGTAGAAATCAGTCTTACGCGCCAGGAAGTTAAACAACGTGTCGAAAAACTGAAAATATACACGACTTTATTTCAATTCTGTGGATGCTGAATGCCTAGTATACAGACCAACGCAACATACCTCTTGTATCCCACCCTCATGTTGCTGAGCCATTGCTAGCAGCATGGTGTCAAACCTTTCAGGATCACCTTCCGTCATCTCAAATTGATTTTTTCTATCTTCTTAATGAAGCAAATTGATCGGTATGACAATCAACAGCGTACACTGTAGCCTCTAGGTTATTACAACACTCAAAAATCGCACAGTCGCGGAAGGCGTATACAATAATGAATACTGTACAAATGACATGCGAATGCGCAGCGATTATAACACTTGGATTACAACCATGCAATCTCATAGTGACAAGGCGCATGCGCGTAACTCTATTTAACTCCCCTATCATTTCCGGGTAATTATTTTCCACTTCCGTTGAGAAGCATTTCAAATTTTACGCGCGGTTTGAAATTCGCGTGCTCTTCAAAGCTTTCCTAACTTCCTAAATTTTTGTTTTCTGACCGACTTTTACTTATAAAATATTGACGCTCTAAGGAAAGTTTGCAGGTGGTGATACTTTCGGTAAGTTCCGACTCCGAGTGATACAGCGTTTATAAAAATATTCCTAAACTAATGCCAATGTCTACAATGAAATCAAGTAAAAATGTGATTTATCAAATAAAACGCATGTTTATTTTCAGCAACAAAAGTGTATTGATTCTGAATAAAAGATTGGCAGGGAACTAATAAATGATCATTAATGATATTTATATGACATGTCGTCCTTTGATTTCGCTTAGAGAAGTGGAAGGAAATTGAATTAATAAGTATTTTTCTAAGGTAAATATACTGTAGTTAAAGGTTGCGAAGAATTGCCTCGTTGATGATCCTCGTCCAGCTCGACTGATTTTTTTTAAAAAAAATGACCAGATTTCAGTTTTTTTTTCTCAATTTGTAAAAGTTTTTATTTTTAAAATATCAATGCATGGAATGCATTTATTTATTAAATTAGTTTCGTTATTTCAAAAGAACTTATCTAAATTAGTCCTTAGTTTTTCCAAACCAATGTTTTGCATATTTTTTTATTTTCATTTAAATATTAAGATACTTGTTCAAGACGTACGAAAGTTACTAAAATTCATATATATTGATTTTTTTTCTTACATTTATTGAGACTTTTTTTAGGAATTTTTTGAAATAATTTGCTGTTAGGTTTAGCTGTGATTATTTTGCAATAGGGAAAAAAATTGTTAAAATTTTGACTCTGTAAACCTTAGTCATCTGAGTTTTTTTTCCCTATAAATAAGAAAGATTGAAAGATGATGAAGATAGCACAGTATTTGAAATGAGATTTAAGCAAGTTTTTTTAATCGTGAAAAGTCGTATTGCGCATGTCCAAACGAGAAGGATTTCGCTTATAGCTTCCAGTTAAAAGTACTTATCATGACGTCCATTGCTTTACAATTGCTGGCATGAGCAATCGATGAACACAAAATGGGGCTCACAACACTGAGGCAGTGGCTTCGAAAACACGTGGTGACACTGGTGAGCTTGCGAGATAGCAGCATGTGCGTAGCTTCTGATTTGTACTTTCATTAAATTAAACGATGGATATTCAAAAAAATCTGAAAGCTTTTTCTAAAGACTGTCCGCAGTATGCGGAAAGATTTAAAGATTTCATCGTTAAGGAAGTAAGTACTAAACTAAACTAAGTACATATCTCTGCTAGATTTCATTTTAAAGCTAGCTAGCTGACGGCAGTCTAGAATCGTCCATATCATGCAGTCCATCAATCAATTTTACTGTATTTTTAATTTCGTATTACATCTCAATAATATTATCATGTATTTAGGAATGGAATTCTTCTGATAGATGTTTCCTGTTATCGGAATTAGCAAAGCTATTGCTGAATCCAAGTTGTGCTGTCATTCTGGCAAAGCACTTTCGTGGAATTTTACTTGATTTATTGCATCGTGCAGCTGCTGAAGTAGATTCCTCAGTAGATGGTTTATCCTGTGCGAATGAGCACCACGAGAAATTTTGTATAGTTTTAGCTCAGTTGGGTCCATTACACCATCCGATTGTATTAAGGTGAGGATTCCTGGGGTTTAATATTAGATATGATAAAAATGCTGCCACTAAATCTGCAGTTTCATAAAAAAATGTACCAAAATATCTCACTGATGTGCCACCTAAACAATGAATTTCAGGTTTGCTTTAAATTATTTTAATAATCATCCTCCGCCATACCATCAACTTGCCGAAAATCATTATCCTAATGAGCCTGCTGCAAAGAGAAGAAAGGTATATATATATATATATTTGCTAGTCTTTTTAAGCTATTGCTTTCATTCTTCATGGTATTTACATAGCATTTCTGTTTTAAGTGGGATTCTAATCAGGTGCTTGGTGATTCTGCTATTGCCCGTGCCTGTTATGGCTTTGTTTGCCAGTCACCCGAAGACTTTCGTTATTTGTGGAATTGGACTACATTTTTGACATATCTGAATAATTCTGCATCTTCGGTTAAATGGTAAGGAAAAGTAACATTTACTTTTTTCATTATTTAACTTACAAATGAAAAATTCCATTTATCATCCATTCTGTTATTTTGTTACAGGTTTACGAGTTTGAGTCTAGCTTTGTTATGCAAATTTAATTCACAACAAACTGCTCGTTTTTTACGCAATTTGCTTACCAAAGAGCAAATTTGGCATTTTGCAATCAGGTAAAGTTGTCCGACAATTCCACTTGTTTTTATGCCACTAAAATAATTCGTTATAGTTTGGATCCAAATATATTTTAATCCTTTAGATTTGACCATACTTTTGTGCGTTTCTCACCGACCAAATATTTTCATACTTCACCGGATGCAAAGAACTCCATTTCGTCTTCATCTTTTATTGTGTCATCAGACTTGGTATCTTCCGTTGTGTCAATTGACAATGTGTTGCTCCCATGTTATCAATCATTAGTAAGTATAGATTTTTAGAGTAATGGGAAAGCAAAAGTATAACTTTAAAAGTATCCAAATCAACTATCAGAGTATTTTCTTTATAAAAAAAAATTTAAAAAATGTAAAAGTTTTACCAATTTACTTCACCTAATGGAAATTTCTTTTAAACTCGTTTTTGCATTTGTGTTTTGTCATTTAGTTATATGCTTTGCGTTTTGGTAACATGATAACTGCGCTCATTGGTTCTAGGTTCTCGATTAAAAAATTTTAAATTGATTTTTTTAAAGAATGGAGGTGATGGATGCTTAGTTTCTACTCCTTCTACTCGGGCCAATTTGCATAGTTTGGTGTTGGCAGTCAAGAAAGATCTACCTGTGCTGCTTCAAGGTCCAATTGGGAGTGGTAAAACCTCCATTGTTGAACATCTTGCAAATGTAACAGGGCGCACCGAGCAGCCCCATCTGTTAAAAGTACAGTTGAGTGATCAAACAGACAGCAAGGTAGAAAATTATATTTATTTATCAAAGATAGTTGTAGCCTCAGCTTATGCAACTAGCAGCATTCAATACAGTTTAAAGTTAATGTTAGTTTTTTGTTATTGAAATAATAAATAAAAAGTGAAATGTTTGTGCATTGAAATGCAGTAAATGTTATTGTTTCATGGAAAAGTAGAATCATTCATTGCCTAAATTAATTTGAAAATCTTGATTATTTAGACAATGCTTTTCTATAAGAACTGACATTGAAACCAATTTGCTTCCAGATACTACTGGGAACCTACCGATGCACAGATGTGCCTGGCGAGTTTATATGGCAACCTGGAACTTTGTTACAAGTAAAAACAGTTCTTAGTTTAATTTGCTCATGGCAGTGCAAGTACAATAAATATAATGCTTATTTGAAAAATAGGCTGTTCAGAATGGATATTGGATTCTGTTGGAGGACATAGATTATGCACCAATGGAGGTATTGTCTATTCTTGTTCCACTGTTGGAAACTCGCTCATTAACAGTTCCTGGGCATAGTATTCCTGTTAAGGCCCATCCTGGATTTCATTTATTTGCGACCCAAAGGTGCTTGCATGAATATTTTGATTATACTCTATTTATTAAACAAATTATCTTATTTGTTTAAATGTTGCTCTTGATTCAGATTGCTAGGTAGTAGCAGTGGATTTTTCAAGGCCCATTCCAGTCACGGGGATATTTTGGATAAACATTTCACAAAGATATCTGTTCAGCCATTGTCCCCAACTGAACTGAAGGAGGTTTGCAGCTTGTCAGCTTTTTGAATGGAACAAATATGATGTAGTATTTTACACTCTACATTCTCTTATTGTTTAGGTTATTGTAAAAAAATGGTCTATATTGAGTCCAGCAGTAGATCGATTCGTGGAAGTATATTTAATGATGAGTGCGGGAAAACACGAGTTTTCATTTAACAACGAAGGTAGCTTTGACGATATTACAGAAAAACCAGCGATTCTGTCAAGTGGTCGCCCTGTTTCTACCAGGTAGTTCCCATTATTTTCTATGCATGTTAATTACAAGTGTTAAGATTTTTTTGTAGAAATTTAATTAATTTTCATTACTTGATTTATTTGAAAAGGGACTTATTAAAATGGTGCCATAGAATGTCAGTCTGCTTTCCTACGAGCTTGGAGAAAACAATTGCAGCTTTCCATGAAGCTTTAGATTGTTTTTGTTTTAGCATTTCAAAGACAGTCAACCGTATTCCTATTGCAAAACAAATTGGTGCTAAACTTAACATTGTGGAAACTGAGGTTACATTTTTTATTTATCTTTTATGTTTTTTCATGTTTTCTAAAGAAGAGTGTTGTTAATATTATTGATTTTTTTCCTTCTAGGCTGAATTCTATTGCACAAAACACAAACCAACTTTTCAGTCTACAAAGCGTGAAGTTACAGTTGGTCGTGCTACCCTTCATCGCAAAAAAGAAAATCTTCAGCATCTGAGGTATGGAGAATCTAGTCATATCCCTTAGGGGCCACAAAATGACTACCTCATTAAATATAGATGAATATCATTTATCATTTAAAAATAGCAGTTCAAAATAGCAAGGTTAAAAATAGTTTAAAAATAGAGGGGTTTACTTGAGATAACAATTATCTATATTAAATTCTATGAAATTTTATTGACTAATAAAATAGACATTGGCTGCATTTTGTGCTGCACTTGGGTTGTGGATTTGGATTATCCTGAAAACAAACTTAAAATACAATTATGCTTGATAATGAAAAACCACCTTGCACAAACACTGTCTATATATTACAAAACTTAGATTGAATTCTTTTTTCCAATTTTTTTTAAAGAAAATTAAGGCCTACATATGCATTTACTCGTCAGTCGAGCATGCTTCTAGAGCAAGTAGCAGTTGGTGTAAGAAATTGTGAGCCTGTGCTAATTGTTGGAGAAACAGGAACTGGAAAAACTGCAACTGTTCAGTATTTGGCTAAAGAAACTGGTAAGACTGTGCAATTTAACTTTATCAAAGTTGTATGCTGGTTCGAATATATGTACAAATCATTTGTAACGTAGGGCACAGACTAATTGTTGTCAATATGAATCAGCAAAGTGACAGTGCAGATTTACTTGGAGGGTAAGTAATTTTGTACCACATTACTTGAGTTGATTTCTTTCTTAACTAAAATGCATTTTATTTAGCTTCAAACCTGTTGATCTTAAGTTTTTGGTTCGCCCATTGAAAGAGGAATATGAAGAAATGTTTTGCCAAACCTTTTCAAGAGTACAGAATGCTGCTTTTCTCAGAAACATTTCGGTAATGGAAATGATGTTGTTGTGTTAATATGTTTAAGCGTTGGTGCTCTCAACTAATTCTTGTTTATACAGACTTGTTATAATCAGAAAAATTGGAAAGATTTGCTGACTTGCATGAAGCATACACAACGTGTAGCATGCCAGAACTTAAAAAAAGGTAAGTTGTTTCATTACCGTTGTGTGTAATGCAAATTGAATGTTCAAAAAATTACTCGATTTTACATCTTCAGCTAGGGCTAATACAATAGCTGGAAGTGAAGAAGGTTCAACATTACAAAATTGGCTGGCGATTGGTGAAAAAATTAATAAACTGGAGATTCAAGTCAAACATTCTGAGAATGCTTTGGCTTTCACATTTACTGAAGTAATTTATGACATTTCGCTATCTTTTCCTCTCTATTTATACAAATACAAAGCCTTTCAAAAAAGTTAAAGGTGACTTTTCCCCTCAACTTCCAAGTTTTTTTTGTTTAATCTAATGCGTATCTTAATTGCTTAATTCTTAGGGAACATTAGTTAAAGCAATAAAGGAAGGCTCTTGGATACTTTTGGATGAAATAAACTTGGCATCAGCTGAAACATTAGACTGTCTTGGTGGCCTCCTGGAAAGCATTCATGGCTCTGTGCTACTAATGGAAAGAGGGTTTGTGTAAACTTCAAACTTTCATAGTTTTCCATGGAAGAATTGTAACTGTATTGTAAATCCGTTGTTTGCTTTTTTGAAATATAGAGACACCAAAACAATTAAACGGGATCCTGAGTTTCGATTGTTTGCGTGTATGAATCCCGCAACAGATGTTGGAAAGAAAGAATTGCCCCCAGGGCTTCGGAATCGGTAATGTACTTCCTTGAACGTTTGCAACGTTTTATGTTTGTAAATTTACAATTCATTTATGATTTTTTACAGCTTTACTGAGTTCTACATGGAAGACTTGGACGATAAATCTGATCTTGGACTCTTGGTTGAGCATTATCTAAAAGGATTATCATTGACTGCTGCTCAAATAGATGGCATTGTGAAGTTTTATTTGCAAGTGCGCATTGAGTCCGAGAAGAATTTGACTGATGGGACGGGACATAAGCCTCATTATAGGTATCATTTCTATTGCAAATTAATAAATTAAAAATAGAACTAAGAGGACTACAATTAAATTTTCATATGTTTGTAAGTGATGGTTGGAAATGTAATTGTATATATTATTTCTTTTAGCCTCAGAACTCTTTGTCGTGCACTTAGTTATGCTGCTGGGAATCCATGCATGAGTGTACCACGGTCATTATATGAGGTTAGTATAAAATTTCAGACCGATTAGCTTTATATCAATTATGAATTGTTTTTATAATTTGAGCATGTAATTTTCAGGCTTTTTGTCTAAGTTTTTTGACCCAGCTGGATCGAAGCTCACATCCAGTTGTTGAAAATCTTATAATAAAGTTCATTCTTGCAAAGCAAAATGTGAAGGGCATATTGCATAAACCGCTGCCGGAACCCTCTGGTGGAAGACATTTGAAATTTGAAGGCCATTTCATTCATAAAGGTGATCAAGAGCCAATTATCTCTGATACCTATATTCTCACGCCATCCATTCGTCGCAACCTGAAAGATCTTTCACGTGTTGTAGCAGCTGGGTAAGTTTTCAACCATTTTTGCATTCTCCTCATGTTGTTTCGGGAGATTTGTATTTTTTTGTTTGATTGTGTGCAGAAAACACCCTGTGCTGCTCCAAGGAGGGACCTCTGTTGGAAAGACCAGCCTGATTAAATGGCTGGCTGACAGCTCAGGGAATTATTGTGTACGTGTCAACAATCACGAGCACACCGACCTTCAAGAGTACATTGGATCATATGCAGCTGACATCACAGGAAAATTGGTCTTTAAAGAAGGTTAGTTAATTTTTGAAAATATATTTTTTTTTACATGAAAAATATCAGTTGTTTCTAAATAATTGGAGTCACTTCTTAAGGAGTTCTGGTTGATGCCATGAAAAAGGGCTACTGGATCATTTTGGATGAATTAAATCTGGCACCTTCTGATGTGTTGGAAGCTCTGAATCGAGTGAGTAATTGTTTTAGAATATTACATAATACCATTACATGTAACAGTATTAAACTTATATATTTGAATCCCAAAATTTCTTCAAATTAAAGCTTATTGGTCTTTGTATTTTGCGAAACTCAGTTTCACGCTTAAATCACAGATAATTAAATCTGAAAAGTTGGCAAATTGTTAAACCTGTTTGAAAAGGTGCAAAAATTATTAGAGCCACATAATTAACAAAAAGACTTCAAGTAATTATTTGCTTTACAGCACTCGATATTTTTGAGAAGTGTTCTTTTCGTTGTTATGAAATGATAGTCAGGCATTTCAATATGTTAAAGCTTAAATTTAAAATTTTTAGGTTTTGGACGATAACCGGGAATTATTTATTCCTGAAACTCAAGAAACTGTCAAGGCACACCCTCGGTTTATGTTGTTTGCAACTCAGAATCCCCCTGGACACTATGGTGGACGAAAGGTTTTGTCACGTGCATTCCGAAATCGTTTCATTGAGTTACATTTTGAGGAAATTCCTCCCAAAGAGTTGGAGACGATCCTACACCAACGATGCGCTTTGCCTGAATCCTATTGTAAGAAACTCGTGGCCGTCATGATGGAACTGCAAGTGAGTTTTGCAAAAATTTTCTTTTTTTTCTTTTTTTCTTCATTGCATGTGTACTTATTTTAATGTAAAATAATTTATTAAAGACAAGAAGATCTTCCAGTGGAATATTTGCTGGCAAGCAGGGTTTAATAACATTGAGAGATCTCTTCCGATGGGCGGAAAGATACAGACTAGCCAGTAAGCAGTCAGCAAAATTTTATGATTGGGTTCAGCATTTGGCCGATGAAGGTACTGAATTGATTTTATTCCATTGCTGAATTAAAGTTGGAAAACATGAGAAGCATTCCAAGTATACTGATGCTAAATTCTCATTTAGGGTACTTGCTATTGGCTGGCCGGGTACGTAAACCTGAGGAAGTTGATGTCATTGTCAACGTTTTGAACAAGCATTTCGGGTGCCAGGTGAAACCTGAGAACTTGTTCTCATTTCAAAACGACAGTTGTTCACCTGTTGTTCATGGATTAATGCAAGAAATTGCCCAACTTAACCCACTGCCCACTGGCTTTAATCATTTGGTGTGGACTTATAATATGCGTCGCCTTACCATTTTGCTTGGCCAAGCTCTGCGTTTCAATGAACCAGTGTTACTGGTTGGTGAAACTGGGTGAGTGATGTGAAATACATGTACTTTTTTTAATATTTGCACTATAGGTGGCTCTCCAGCCAATGATTTTTAATCTGTTTACACATTTGAGTATATTAATGGGGGTTTGCTTTTTTAGCCTAGCATATCCTTGTAGTTTATTTTCATGTTTGTCTCAACTGTTTGCAAACTAGTATAGGCAAAGATTTTATTTGAATAATGAATGTTGTCAAAATTATAAATTATATCAACTGCTCTTCTTGAGTCCATTTTTTAAAACGCTGCTTATAGTTGCTCATTTCAATTGTTTTCACCTTTAGATGCGGAAAAACCACAGTTTGCCAGTTTTTTGCCGCTCTTTCAAAACTACCTTTGTATTCCATCAATTGCCACATGCATTCAGAAGGAGCTGATTTCCTCGGTGGCTTGCGGCCAGTTAGAAATCGAAACGCTGATTCAAATTCAGAAGTTAACACTGGGCGACTTTTTGAATGGGTAGATGGGCCACTTGTTCAAGCAATGCGGGAAGGAACTGTATTTTTGGCTGATGAAATCTCATTAACTGATGATTCGGTCTTGGAACGTCTTAACAGTGTTCTTGAACCTGAGAGGACTCTGCTGCTAGCAGAAAATATTTCTGGACAAAGCGAAACCGGTGGTGGTGAAATGACCATTGTTGCAAAGGATACCTTCCGCTTTGTTTCAACAATGAATCCGGGTGGGGATTATGGGAAAAAAGAGGTGAGTCGATTATGCATTCAAGTTTGCAATGACCAAGCAATAAGATGCAGCAAATAACATTAAGCTATTTATTATTCTGTAGTTATCGCCAGCCTTGCGGAATCGTTTCACTGAAATCTGGTGTCCCAGCACTAATAGCAGTGAAGATCTGATTAACATCATTGAACATAACCTAGCACCTGGATTGCAACTTCACAAACAGAATGATGGAAATACTGGCATTGGACAAGCAATGCTAGATTTTTTGATTTGGTTTAGCAACCAAACTGTTGGTAGAAGGTGAGTCCTACTTTGTCAATTTAGTTATTAGTCAGTGTTGAAACAAAACAAAAATATTTCTAAACAATTTAAAATAGCTTTCACTGTTAATTTTAAAGTGCAAAATTTCTTGTTATTTATATGTTGTCTAACGATTTTTCGATTTGTTAGTGTTGAAAACTTAAAGTACAATTACGTTTCTAAATTACTGATTGTACATTACTCTTTTACATTTTATAGAGTCACTCTTAGCATACGAGATATTCTTTCTTGGGTCAATTTTATCAATGATACAGCAAGTGGTGATAAAAATCCCATTATTGATGTAGCTGCTGCGTTTGTCCATGGAGCATGCTTAGTTTTTCTTGATGCCATTGGAACTGGTCAGAAGATGTTGGCTTATTTATCTGTTTTAAGTTTAGCATTTTTTTTAGTTTTTTAATAGCGTTTCTTTCTTGTTGTTTAATTTAAGGAAGCACAAGCCATTCAAATGCTGTACAAACTGCAGTCATGAAAAAGGAATGTTTAGATTATCTTGTCCAACGAATTCACCGTTTAACTGGTCTGAAATTAAATGAAAGTTCCTTTGGACTATTGCAAGCAGAAGCTGCGCCAGTTAAAGTGCTTTCCGACAGCTTTAAGTTTGGATTGGAACCATTCTTTATTCCAAAAGGTAACTTTGAGACGTGTACAGATAGTTGTATTGCTTTTTTGTGCATTGTGATTTTATTAATTGATGAAAAATTTTTGATACTTTTTTAATGTTTTAGGAACGTCTCAAAGTGTTGACCTCGATGGTGTCTTCACATTAAAAGCGCCTACAACTGGCATAAATGCACTACGTGTTCTCCGTGCTATGCAGCTTTCAAAACCGATTTTGCTTGAAGGTTCACCTGGTGTAGGCAAAACCAGTCTTGTCATTGCACTAGCCAAAGCTTGTGGCCATAGATTTATTCGAATTAACCTGTCAGAGCAAACGGTATTGACAAATTTACTTACTTACTTCATTATCAAAAAACTTTCTGTAGTTTGGGGAACTTTAACGTTGCTTTCTCATAGGATATTTCTGATCTGTTTGGTGCCGATCTACCTGTAGAAGGTGGACGTGGTGGAGAGTTTGCTTGGCATGACGGCCCTTTGCTACAAGCTATCAAGAATGGAGAATGGATAGTTTTGGATGAGCTGAACTTGGCTTCCCAGTCAGTCCTGGAGGGACTTAATGCATGTTTGGACCATCGTGGTGAGATCTACATCCCTGAATTGGGAAAAACATTCCAGACACCCACCGACAAGATGCGACGCATATTTGCTTGCCAAAACCCCTTGAATCAGGGTGGTGCTAGAAAGGGTCTTCCAAAGTCCTTCCTAAATCGATTCACTCAGGTAAAGGAATTTAGGCTTTTAACTGTTCTCATTTAGAGAATTTTGATTATCTTCAGGCTTTGTCAAAATTTCAATCTCCTTGCTTGGTCGTTTTTTTTCGTTTTCTACCTTATTATTTTAATATATAAAACTTGGTGGTACTTTTATCCACTCAAAATCTAACATTTTCTATGTAATGCTACACCTGAATTAATTGGAGAAATGTTAATTTCAAGTTAAAGAATCCAATGATTATATTTTAAATAAATCTCACAGTATTTACAAACTGATATTTGATGATATTATCGTGATCATTTTTTTAAATTGGGGAATTCCAAGGTCCCTTTTATAATTTTCAAGTTATGTTTGGTAGTTATGTTGCTATCAAAAGAAAAATGTTATTAATGTATAAATTTAATTTCTGCTGTTTGATTGTTTCTTTATCCTTTTGATAGGTTTACATTGAACCTCTGTCAACATCTGATTTTGAATTAATAACACAAGCAATGTACCCGCAAATTCCAGCGGAAGTTACTGTTAGCATGGTAGCGTTTAATCAGCAGGTAATACTTTACTATATGCAGTACCACCTGTTTAAATTTAGTTTGTTTTTCATAAATTAATTCATAAAAAACGATTTTTATCTAGGTTCATTTTGAAACTGCAGTTAAGCGAATGTGGGGCAATAGTGGTGGCCCTTGGGAAATTAATTTAAGAGATATATTTAGATGGTGTGACCTGCTGGTTAAGAACCAGGTATGTTAATCATGCATTATCCAAGTTATAATAAAATTGTTACCTTAAACGTTATTGACAATTTACTTTTTTATTTGATTGCTTCAGGAAGGATCAAAGTATACTCCTGGAGAATATGTCCGTTTGATTTATGGTGACAGAATGCGCACATTATCTGACAAAAACATGGTAATTGTTAAAGCTAACTCCATTCATATGATCATTTATCGTTCGGTCATTAAAAATGAAAAACTTTGTATATGTAGGTTCAAGCTCTGTCTCATAATTTCTTCGATGCAGTTGGGATTAATAGTTCCTGTCATCTGCTTTCAATTACGAGTGAATGGGTGCAAGTTGGACATTCTTTCTTGCCACGTGTGGCTACGCAACATAACAGCTATGCTTCAGGGACTTATTCTCTAAATAATGCTCAGCTGCACCTTTTCCCTAGTCAGTTGCAAAATTTAGAGTCACTCATGAAATGTATTGAAATGAATTGGATGGCGATTTTGGTAAGGATACCCAATACAATCTACCCAAGTTCTGTAGTGATTAATTTAATACTAAAAAGTGCTCTGCGATTCACATAGGTGGGACCTGCTGCAAGTGGAAAATCGTCTCTTGTATGCCTGCTTGCTGAATTATGTGCACACCCTCTTCAGATCCTAAGCATGAACTCTGATATGGATACCACCGAATTGCTGGGCGGCTTTGAGCAGGTAGGGGAAGATTTTATTTTTTTACTTTTTTTGCAGGGTTTGCCATGGGTTATGCATAACGTTTAAACTTGGTATTTATTCTTATTATATATACTTGTTACAAAGAGTGTGAGTAAATGCCTTCGCCCTACCATTGATTGACACAATACAGTATATGATTCGCCGTGATATTGGCGATTGGTCCTAAAACTACTTTAGAAATCCAAATTGCATACTATTTGGCACCCTACTGTATTTCTACAGATTGTAACATTGAGATTTTGCAGCTCAAATTGATAAAACTTGCACAAATGTGCGCTGCCTTTGTTTGGTTAATGAGAATTATTTGATGAACCTCGTGATTGTAAGCTACTTGCAGGTCAGGGGATGGGAAGTATGATGTATTGAAGGAAAATAACGGGTTCATGCAAAATTTTAGTAAAAATTGCCAGGATGGTTCATCCTGACATATGCCTAGACATTTAAATTAATTTGCAGACATTTGCAGACAGCAGCATTTGCCTGCCTGCAATTAACTTTGGAAAGCCAGGAAAGCCAAAGTCAGAATTAACAACTGATATGGAATTGGTCTTTGAGGGAGCATTTTGTCGCTTGACGACTCCAGCACGACTTCCTCTGGCAAAACAGCTGTCTTTTCACTGGGTGGTGGCGCCATCTGAGTTACATGTGGCGCCTGCAGTGTATATTGATGGGTAACGCTATTTCTTTGCAAAATTTATTTTGAGAAAAGAAATACTGTATATTGAGGAAATAAATGCCGCCGTCTAATAAATAACGGAAATAACATTTCTTTGCGGGCATGGTTGTAGACAAGCAATCAATCTTTTAAGATTGCATGAATGGTGGAATTGGGAAAAGAAATCCCTGTACTGTCTTTAAGGGCGTTCCTTCATTAGGAATGTCCTCTAATTTTATCAATCATCGAAATAAACACATCTGATAAGCAATCAAAGAAAGTTCATATGTACCACTTCATCATTGATGAACTTAGACTTTGATCTATTTTGGGATATTAGAAAGTATTATAAACGGCCTTTTAATGCCAGGTGTCCGAGTGGTCAATTCTAGATATAAAACTTAAATACTTTTAGATATTTTTATAGATATTTAAGTCTGATATGAAATTAAGAATTTCAGATTACTTTAATAAGCGACATCTGGTGTTCAGTATGTTACAGAATATGAAATTTCCCGAAATAATAGTTATTTCCCTTCATCACCGAAAATAAATCAATAAAACTCGTATATTTCAATCAAGGCTTTTGGTTTATAAATTTTCTAGCTAACTACTTTCATCCCATGAGGATTATCGATTTAACATTTCTCAAATTGGAGTCTTCTAAATTTAATTCGTTCTGCCAATGTTGCAAATTTCTTAAAAATACGCATTAACTGTTCTCGTTAGCCTAGTTTTGTGACATGCTGTTTTGCAATATTGCGTATGATTTCTATATTATTATAGACACACCCCAATTTATATGACAGAAAGTCATAAGTATCATCCAATTAATACTCTAGCCAGTATTAATGCGTCAGATATAAGAGTGTCACGTCGTCTATCCTACTGCAGTGTGGCATTCACCATTTATTGGAAATCAACTTATTGGAGCAGAAACGCTTCATTAATGAAGTTTCGTACATAGCCATTTATCGGCATTTAATGACCTGTTGTTGATGTTGATGATGATTCCTTAAATCGCCGCTAACGAGGCGTGCCATCTTGGTGAAATGAAATGATGGCTATGGCCTTTCTCAAAACAGCAGTTATGACGCTTATTGGTGAATCATCTATATGCTGAATTGGTTTTGGATTTTATTCTGAATATCCTTCGATAGCCATTTACTATTTAAACAGGAAAATGTTTGAGCTCATGGAAGGTTGTCTAGGTTGTCTAGCAACCTCTTTGAATATTAATGACAGTTTGTTACTCATCACAGGTTACGTGACATAGTTTATAGAGATATGATTTCCTAAAATATATTTAATTTTTCTCTGTTGGGAAGTCTTTCCTCGAAAATCATTTTGTAAAGAAGGTTTTGAAAGGGAGTGTAATTTTTCCGCTTGTTTATTTATGGGCATCTGAAATGGATTCTGTAAATGTTCAATTTCTCTTGGAGCACTTTTGCATAGCTTGTCAGTAAATAATGATGTGATAAATAGTGATAAATGGAAACTTACCTTCTTACTCTAATCAAAAATGTATTTTGGCGTGTATGAAGGTACTGAAATTGATTATAATGACTTTCGACTTTTCTCTGAGGGATGCTGTGGTAAAATAACTCGTATTTGAATGTAATATTAAATTAAAATAAATATATCCCATGGGCAAATAAATATAACCATCTCATATACTGTATTTTATAGGAAATTGCCTCATGCAAAAATGTTCTCTTTCTTGGTGAATGCTAGTTAAGTACATTTATGTTGTTTTTATCCTTCGTAAAAATGGTACTGGGTTTTCCTTTTGAAAATTAGTATTCAAAATTGACTGCACGTGTTGGTTATGCATTCTGACTCATAGGCTTTCGGTAGCCTACATTTAAAATTTGATCGGGTTTTCTCAGTTTGTTTTGCGCATAGCTCCTACAAGTAGCTGAAGCTGGTCAATATGTCAAGAACTGTTGTCGTGCGGGTCATTCTGGAACCTAATGGTAGATGCGGTCAAGTTGGGTCTTTTTTTTACACAGTACATTTATAGCACCGTGTCCTTTGCCTCCATACTGCGGTGTGGTAAGCAATTTGTGGAAAGCTATTTCTGATATTTTTCTAATCAATAATGTTACTTTTTTTGATCACCATCGCGTGTTCTGCAGACTAGGAGAGCAGTGTCTGTGCCATCGATCCTTTCCGTTCATCTCATAAACTCAAATTTTATTTGCGTTGACGTGTTTTTTTTTTCTTCTTACCGGTGGATCCTATTTTACACTCCGCTAACCACGCTTACGTCTTTTGTTACGTTAAACTACTTGGACAAGTCGAGATACTTGTTGTATCGATTTAACCGAAGTATCAAAACCTACACCCTGCAGGGTTCTGCAAAATTCATAATTAAGTCTCGAATTTGCAAAACTGAATTAATGAAAAATGGATGGAGTTCCAGGAAAATTTGTTTTACCATGTGGGCAGGCTCTGGTTATACTGTAACTAAGTTTACTTTATCTGCACTGCACAGTTTCTGGTGGTTCTGCACATATCCCCAGGGGAATTCAGTTTTTGGCATTAAACAACCTACATGCATGCATGTGTGTACAATTTTAATACGAATGAGGCAAACTTATGTGATAATGTATGTATCAATCATACATAGCCCATTTGATCTTAGGCGACATAATATTATATGACATAAAATGTTAAATACGTGCACGAATAAGAAATATGTATAGCGATCAGTGGACGTGTTTTCTGTGAAGAAAAAATTGGATTTAGCAAATTTTCATATCCTCAAGCTCAACTGTAGTACCTGTATTGCCAAATTTCCCACTATTCTTTACCGTGGCTCGACTTTTTTTGCATTGCACCTCAAACGTTAACAACATCATATCGTTTAATAGAAAAGCGACAGAAATCAAACATCGGTTCAATTATGATAATTGATTAGTATCATCAATGTACAACATTCTCTCTTCAGCTCAATCGTGACAAGGTGTGCAGACTGCAAAGGTAGAAAATGAGCTAAAATAGTGATTATCGCATAGGGTCACACAAAGCGAACAATATAATTGCAATGCATATCCAACTGTGTTTATCAGAATTGTAAAATTATATCCTGAGATAAATTATCAGAAGCTGCCTTTACTTTACTTTCCAACGAATATACTTTCTTATCATTTCCATGATATACTGTAATTAGACTATCATTTAGCCTACAAACACTGCCGTTTTACGATCTTGTTTTGCATAGCACCGTGCCAATCGCAAATGAGATTACAAGTTCTCATGGGCTCGATAAATTCCTCGCCATGCTGTTGACACATGCGCCTACAGAGGGCGCTTAGCGTCACGGAAATCTTAATTTGATAAACTCAACTACACACAATTTTCTACACTAAAAACGGGCTTGCCGTATCATTTGTAGATGTCATTTCTATAATTTTTATGTTTTGTTTTCAAAGTATTATTTCAAAAATTAGAAACTTCTGTAATTAAGAAATTTGTTCATTGGCATGGAAACGTGTCGAAGCTGAGGAGTTCCTGAGGAAGCTCAGTTTAGACACTTTATCCACAGAAAGGTGTGTTGCAACTGAACGCAGAAATACACTGTATAAATTACAAAACCGTACATGCAAAAAATGAGTTATCATCGCTAAATTGACAAATGACGTTAATTGGCACAAAAAGCGATCAATTTCATTGAAATAGTGATAGAATTAAAATATTTCAGGAAATTTAAAAACAAAAATTCTTACACATACTTATACTTTGAAAACTAGATATGCGCTCGTTTGCTGTCGTTTCAGAGCATCACTATTTGAAAACAAATAATATGCACT
Organism: Megaphyllum sjaelandicum; assembly: GCA_034698745.1. Classification (NCBI taxonomy): domain Eukaryota; kingdom Metazoa; phylum Arthropoda; class Diplopoda; order Julida; family Julidae; genus Megaphyllum; species Megaphyllum sjaelandicum. The sequence continues at coordinate 1,107 of JAQGBX010002256.1, read as the reverse complement.
TTATCAGCGAATGATCAAATTTCATTTTTCGAGTTATCCAAAACCATACCAAGACCAGAAAAACAATTCATAGAATTGTGGAAAAAAATCTTTGCCGATGGATTGATCGCTGCATGGGACTTGTTGGCAATCCAAATTTCTTTTCGCAAAATGTTTTCTTGTTGATGCTTTCTTGCTTATTTTCCTTCGTCTTCATCTTCGGGTCAACTAATTTGACCGCTCGATTTTTTGTCCTCAATCAATGTTTCAGTCATCAATCATTTCCACTGGTTTGAGCATTGAGCTGGTTTTTTAAGTGATATACATATGTACTAAATCTAGTAAGAAATTTGTATGCGAAGATAGCGTAATTGATAAGTCTTGGTCCGTGCCCCCGTATTCATATGCCTTAATTTTTTATCTATTCTTGCAATTTCTGAATAGTTAAGCCAGTCCGGCACTGACTTCGAGATGGGAATTTTCTGCCACTGAGAGGTGATGGAATTCACATAAAAATGTCGTTTATCTGTTCGCCAAGTGGCAGCATCAGTTTTTTTCTTCTTTCGGCAGCTTTTTTATATACATCGCCTTGGCAACATATTGCGTTAGTTTTGCAGATAAATCATGTGTTACTCGTTGAAAAGAGCGGACTTGGACGAAATTCTTTGAATTTTATCGGATTCTTCTTCATCTCAAGCGTGCGACTGCTTTTTTTTGGGCGTTTTATTTCATCTGAAAAGAAACCATGGAAAAGCTAATGAGATTGCTTCGCGCAATTTTTATTTTTATTTACTTTTTTCGGAGTTAATACATTTTGGCCACTTGAGTGGAATATCCATTAAATTCCATATCTTTCAAAAGCCGAATTCATGGCACTTAAGAGCTGCTTTGCAAAACGACGTCTTACATGCATATAAAATGACACATATTTGCAATGACGTTAGCATATCAGTTTTTCTTACCAATACTGTGGATGTACATCGTTTATACGCATGTATTTCAATTCTTTTACCCTGCAGTCAGTACATAGTACCATGTGGCAGGGGGGATAATTATACAATTTTATTGACCCCAAATTCTCAATTTAATTAATTTTCCCGTATTTGGGATTTTAACGAGGAGGGTGGG
>JAQGBX010002255.1:0-21113 GCA_034698745.1 Megaphyllum sjaelandicum | reverse complement strand
ATCCGAATTTTTGATTATCCGAATGGGGTCCGGTCCCAATTGATTCGGATAATTGGAGTTCTACTGTACATGTATTTGAGTAATTTTTTGTGCAAAACTATTAAGCGTTGCGTTTTTCGGGATCAGCCCTAGAACGTGATAGAGACACATTATTGCAAAATGTGATTTTACGCAGTTAAAAAAGGAATAGTAGCACGGAAAAATAAAGACTGTTAAATATAACAAAGATTCCTAATTTAGTCATGCTTCAGGTCTTAAATTGGTTAAATCATCTTAACTTGAGATGTTTTTGAAAATTTAAGACATGAAATATGTCTAAGTTAAGTCTCTGTTTTTACATGTATAAACATGATAACGCAAATATAAATGTTCCCTCAAATCAAAATCCAAGACTCGTCATTCGTTATCACTTTACATTTCAAAAAAAGTTTCCAACTTTAAAAATATTCTAAACTTTTAAGTAATAACATAAAACTATCAAATTTATAAGACTTGCGAGATTGTTTATTGCTTCATTTCAAGATATTTTTTTTTTGTCAAAGAAGAAATTTCGTTGTAATTAATGAATTAGTTTTAATCTTTAATTAATAGTACCAAGTCATTATTAAACTGAAAAACTAATGATCGCCGTAAAATTTGAAAGCCAACACCATGTTTACAGTATATCTACCAGTATATCGTTATACCCTGTAGATGGATTTGGATTGTTATCGACAAATCTAGAAATTCGGTACAGTGAATTAATTTTGGAGCAGAAAAAATACATACAGTATACTGCTTTCTTCGGCGAGAAATTTAAACACGAAATAAAAAATACATGCGTGCAAACATGTTGCTTTTTTCATTTCCCTTAATAATACTAAGTTGAATTATCAATTTAAATTCTTCAGACAAAAATCTTATTATCGCATAGTCGAACTTGACTTTCAAGCATGCATGCGTTCATTACCTACACAAAATAATAATAGCAAAAAATTAACAAGAATTGTTGTAAATTTGCCAATTATAACGGAATGGCACGCACTATGAAGTTCGTATTCAACAACCATAAGTTTTCCGGGGCTGCAATAATTATCGCACGCATGGTTTCGTCAATTTTTCATAAGATCAAAGAAGGAACCACGTGGATAGACAGTATTTTGTGCAGAAAAAAAATACTATAGACAAGGCTCAAAACAATATTTGAGGGGATTTTTGAGGAAAACGCATTGAACATATTATTTTCCATTTTTTTTTTTTTTTTTACGTAACATACGGGTCACTTAAATTCATGCTTGTCTGCACTAAAATGGGTCTGAAATCAGCGGATCATGAGTTCAAAACAAGATATTATAATACGAGTACAGAAAAAGCACTCAGTCGAATACGACGAGTGGGTTGGAGGGCAACTTGATCTTGAAGGAAACAAGTTCTCCACTCGCGGTCACATAATCTCGCGCAAAAATATTTAAAAAGTAACACCTATAGCCATTTTTTAAACTCTCTCTGTAATCATGATTGCCCTCCGCTGAAAGTGTGCAATTCTGCGATCTTCTACAGTCGTTCTGGCTACCTGGCAATGGATTCCTCGCGCTTAATCATTCTGATCAACCCATCATCACATCTTCTTTTGCTATTTTAAAACTCTAGAATTCATATCTGATTTCAATTCACTATAGGATTTGATCGAGCCTTTTAATTGAATGGCATAGGGATCACAAATTAGGGGTTACCATCTAATGATCGACTTGTTGTTTGCTAATAAAAAATTGCGATAATTTAATGGTCGCTATATTCTTAGAAAGATTACTGTACTTCCATTGGCAAATTTCTTAAAACGTCGCATTTTGTGAAAATAGTGATTCCCACGTGGTTTTGATAAAAACTAGGCCCTATATTCCGGTATAATTACAAGCCGCCAATGGAACAGTGAAATGCATATTCTGGTAAATTGTATATCCGGAGATTACTTTCGAGAGCTGTACTTCGCCATTCCATTTCTCAACCTTAAATATACAATTATACTTGCAGGATGATGGAAGCGTACAAACAAATTGAAATATTTGCATTTATTGCTACTACGAATGTGTCGAAAAAGTTATAATAACACAACCCGTTTAAGTTCGAATAACTCATAATAACTCGATCGTATTATGGTGACCCTGTAGCATGCACAAGGCACATATACGGTATACCCACAAAGTAAAAAAAAATTGTAAAATCAATGCAGTTCAGATAAACTAGACGTGTGTTATGGCGAATTCGACTCACCTAAAAAGTGTACACCCAAGTGCACCAGGTGTAGGCTACAAGGTGAGGCATAAGTTGGTTAAATCGGCACTATTGCAGGCAGCAGGCGCAAGAAGACTACAGACTTATGCCTCACCCTGTAGCTACACCCGGTGTACACTTTTTGGGTGAGTCGAATTCGCCATTAGTATAATGGATAAATGTTACACAACTGATATGATCGCAGCAGTGTGTCATAACCAAATGTCCCTCAACCATGTGACCAATCGCCCAAATCTTATTTCTCTTTTTAATAAGCCCCTCGTCTCGCTCTGTCTAATTGTTGAACGCAGCCGTTAAGATCGTTACACTTCTAATACTACCGTTTTATCAGAACGCTCTCCAAAGTGAAAACGCCACGAGCATAGACAAATACGAATGTCAAAGGTTAAGCACATGGTCAGGTGAAACTTATTTCAAATAGCTGCATATAATGAGCGGCCGTAACGAGACAGCCATTCAATTATTTTATACGCAACAAAGCAGCCAAGTGAAAATATATTAAACTATTTGACCCCAGGACCACGACTGCACGGCAACGTGCAATATGCATTGGATGGGAGCGTACCAATTAAGTCCCACGTGGGCGTGGCGCGAGGGTTTTAATAAGAGAAAATAACAAACCGAGCAACAGCAAAAAAACTACAAGGCTGGTGTAAAATGGGAAAATCTATGGCAAGGTGGCCATGCTCTTCAAAACTAGCTCTCGTATAGAACCCATGAACGCTGGACAAAAACTTGATGCTATTTTTCAAAAGCTAAGATGGTGAAACGTCATTTGAATCTCTGGCAAGATCAACTATTTCGTTAGTTTTCCTCCCCCTTCGTTTCAAACATACTTTCCACCTCTCATTCATTAAAATTTCGTTGCCGTCGTGTCCTGTACTCGGAGAAAAATTCATTCAAAATGGAAAATTGAGCGTCTACGTTGTTCAATCACCATCAAAACGTGAAGGCGGGGCTGCTTTTTCCCAAGCTCAATTTAAACTGCTTTCAAGCGCTCGATTTTTTTCGGAAGATTTATATGTTGACGATACACTTTAAAGTGGATTGCTATACAGCTCTACCTGAAATTGCTCTCATAATTTAGTTGCCGAGCTGAAGATACATCCGTCTATCCTTTATTAGCCTTGCATATTTTAAGTAGCAAAATTAGTCAACGCCTAAACATGCCAGTTTTGTTGCATTTTTACAGCGTCGGCAAGGGTCGATATTAATTTGCGGTTTAATGAACATCCAAAATACAGCTCGTTCAAGAAATATGCATGATTACATTATCCGTGCACGTAAGCGGAGCAATGAATTAGCATTCAGAAAGGGAATCAACACCATTAAACGTTCCGGTTTTGATAATCTTAGAAGGAATAATTTACTCGAGTTAATATTCTCGGAAGAAAACTATAAATAGTTGATTTCGATGTGACGAAACTGCGAACATAACTATTGCGGATATGACTATTCTGCGAATTTATCCTTACATCTATAGGGTGGCGGCCAAGTTATTCTTTGACAATTATTGAAACAATTTTGAAATAGAAATAAGTAATTTTATGCGATTAAATTGCAAAGTCATTAGGCCTAAACGAGTACATGTATAATGAATAATATTAATTCCAATGTTTGAGCGCAACAACATACTGTAAATCAAATTAGATGAGCGCCCATGGTCTTAACATACTGTACACAAACTGTATATACTAACCATATTTAGGAAATGCCGTAGCTTGACATATACAGTAGATGGAAAACGTAAATGCAAATGTTGGGAAAATGAGTGGCGATGCGCTTCCTGTTACAGAACCGACAACACGATTGATGTCTGCTGCTGGATCATCATTGGCTCCTGCCTATGACAGACACCAATGGGCGCTGCGCCCATGGTTGACAATGATGACATACAGTAGCTGCACTCAGGAAATGCCGTACGTAGCTTGACGTATAGATGGAAAACTTATAAAGTTCCGTCTGGCGGCGCGTGCGCACTATTCATTTCTTTTCTCAATGGTAGCTAATAAATACAGTATAAACATATGTGAACACGTGTATATAAATCCATTTTACATGTAGCATATATACTGTAGGTATTCAATAATTCAACATGTTTTTTTACATTAAGCTATATGTAAAAACACGTTTGCTACATCTAAAACACATGCATGCGACATGTAAAAGGCATGTAAAAGGCATGTAAATACATGTTTTACATACCATATTACAAATATTTTGATGTTACACTGTATATTATACAGTGTATGTAGGGCTACATGCAGGCCTGATTAACATGTGATATGTATAAACAGTATTTATTAAATAGCTTTAGGCCAAGAAATGCTTACAGTGTAGTGCGCATGCACCACCAAACAGAACTTAATACGTTTTCCATCTATACGTCAAGCTACGTACGGCATTTCATGAGTACAACTACTGTATACTATGCCATCATCGTCAACCATGTGCGCAGCGCCAATTGGTGTCTGTCATAGGCAGGAGTCAATGATGATCCGGCAGCAGACATCAATCGTGTTGTCGGTTCTGTAACAGGAAGCGCATCGCCACTCATCTTCCCAACCCTCCCCATTTATCGAGGCTTGGTAAGCAACATGTACACTGTAGTTGCATGTCATTAAATTGATTGGTTATAAATCAGAAAGCACACTAGAAATTTCAATAAAACTTGAAAAACAAACAGCAACACAAAATTGTCTGACAAATTACGAGCCATGTTTCATTAGAACAACTACGTGTATAAAAACCTCAAGAATGTAAAGCTAGTATAGGCTATATATTTAACGAATTACAAACACCATTGTTTTATTTCATCCACGCGTCCATCAAGTTAAATGCATTTTAAATTGTTCAAATGGAAGGACAATGGCGCTAGATATGGCGACAAACTGAAGTAAAAATCCATAGCACCCTATCATTTGTCGGTTTGCTTTGAAGTGCCTGGCCGAGCAAGTAATTTTTGGTGAAAAAATGGATTTTTTGTTTCACATTTTTTGAAATCACGATGACGCTCCTCTATAACAAAGCCAACTGCAGTGCAGGCCAATTTACCTTCCCTCTCTAATTTTAATGGGATTTAAAATAAATGAGTAGATGTATGCTTTTATAATCCAGTCTTTAAATCGGCACTTTATAGAAACGAGCAAACTCATTTTTTACAACAAAAATGGCTTCCTGCTGCTGTTCTGCAAATTTTGCACAAAGTGTAAAGCACTGATGCATGGTGTCTTTTCTGAATTTTTCCTCATATAGTTTAAAGAAGATGGGCCTAGATTTTTTTGGGGGGTTGCACTTGTTGCTGGTCGCCTGTAACTGATTGCACCCACATCTACGCACTTTTCCTCTGTTTTACCGACTTCCGTATAATTCACAAATGGCGATTAAATATTCGGGGGGGAAAAACGTTGCGAGGAGAATCTTTTTGAGGCAATTTGGCGATTTTTTCTCAGTTTCCCTTGACCCTTGCTACACTTTTCACTCAACCGGTAACTTTTCCATATTGCGGCAAAATATGCTGCATTGTTTTTGATCGGAGGGGAAAAAATTAAAAGCAAATCATAATGGTTAGAAATAATGTTTTGAAACTCAGAGAAAAAAGCATGGGAAGTCAAGGTGATGCAAATTTAGCGAGATAATGAGTTTACGAACTTCGGCAACTACAGTGTATATACATCCTTAAATAAACGTAAAGTAATCTTTTGAGTGCATAAGACGCAGCCTTCGTATTGTCACAAATTGTGTACATACAGTATACCATATTCGGGTGGATATTAATTATATACCGCCAGTCTTAAATTAATTGTATGTCCCTTTAAGTTAGACATATTTACAATTTTGCTATAAATTATAAAGCTATATGTTCAGATATGCACACATCTCTGCATAACTTATTTCATTATCTGCAATAATATTTCATAATATTTACAAATACATATTATTAAACAAAGAAAATTGACTCTTGAGAATCTGTGTAGCGGACAAATTAAACAATGATTCTATAATTTTAAAATTTATTTTTATCATAAAAATCATATTTTCAAGATTGTTTATTTTTTAAATTGGACGAAAGACCCTCTTGAATGACATTATTTATGGATATCCCCTGATTTCAACGTTACTGTAATTCCCATCTCGAAAAGTGGTTCGAGAAAGTTACCAAGAATCAATAGAAGAAAAAAAAACTAAAGGAGGTTCAGTATACGCAATTAGAAGTGTTTTACGAAAACATTATCGTTGGCCATGGACTGAGGTCAACTCGAAATCACGCAAAAAAATGCGTGTTCAATATAACGTTAGGTGAGGTTGGGGAACAATACTTGTCCAGAAGCTATAGTGTACGCACGCAGTTTATTTTCCAAACATGTAAATACCACATTTACAATTCTTTGAACACAGCGACCTTTACATATCTTTGGCCAATATCTATACTGAAAAAAATACTTGCCTTGAGAAGTGAAATCTGGCAGTTCATCAACGCATTGAAATTCAATGAACGTAGCTGAATGCTCTTGCCACTTGACATCAAAGAAAATGTGCAATATCATTTTTGAAATCAAAGCACATTGAGACTCGCGTGCAATTAATAGAAAAGATATGGCAATGATGATCATTCTATGCACATCACGACCTACACGTTTCTACCCTGACACTATGCCGTATACTAAATTAGTCATTTATCTATAGGTTTCCCTGGGACATTTGATACCGTAAACTCCCGGGTTATTTAGCTAATGGCAGCTTAGTTTTTCAGCAAAACTAAACATCACAGCGGACAGTTTGCACAGCCGTTAAACAGTTTAAATTCAACATGAGGAACGCATTACGCCTGGCTTCACCAAAAAATCTTTTCAGTATGTACAGTAGAAAATCCAACTTGTTGCCATAGAAGTGATAATGGACTCGTTAGGTCCAAAATGACCTCTGCATCATTGGAGTATGTTACAACGCTCCGTTATTCCCTGTGTTCAAGCGTTCGATTATACAGTATAGGCCTAGATCATAACTAAAATTATTTCATGCTCGTATACTTGTTACTATTTAGAGTACTTTTGAATGGAATTCCAAATCTTTGGTCTTTTGCAGTTCAATACTGAATACATTTAGCTCAAATTAGGAGGAAAAAAAATAGTTGTGACAGTTTCAACGCAAATATACATGTAGACCTATACAAGTTTCAAAATCAATTATTTTTTATCGTAAAGTACGAGTTAAAGGTTATGTTCAGTTACACTAGCATGGCACGATGTGCCATACCCACCCGAATCTGCAAGTTTCATGCAATTACATTTCCCGGGAACGAGACAACAACTACAGCTATACTACAGTTCTCAACAGCCATCGATACAAACGCGTTTTTACGGAAATTTCGTTTTAAATTTACAAGTGGCGAGGGTCCTCCGGCAAGCACGCAGACGCAAACTTCCGTATTACTGGAAACTGGCAGCAAACAGCCTGAAACAGGCACAAAGGCTAAAAAGTGGTCGGATGCTCTCTCCAGAGAATCATCCACAGGTGTCTCTGGAGGTACTCATAGCATAGGACTGGGGGTGAAGAGAAAGGAAAGAGGGGTGCATTGGGTGCCCTGGAGGCAGGGAGCAGTGTTGAGGATTGTAGGGAGGGGGTCATGCCTTCGAGTTTGTCTCACAGGATGCTTCAGGTCGCGCCTGATGAATGAACATTTTGGCTTTTTTTGCTGCTATTCGGCCTACGGGATGCTCGTCCGAAGTGGCACAAGGGGAGTGGCGTGGGGCGCCCTCTGTCGGCAACCTTGCTCCATTGACAGAAGGTAGTTCTGCCTGGACATACCTGCATGGCAGGCCCACTACGAGCAAGTTTGGCGTACATTGCCGTTGCCGTACTCTCACCAGGCTGCGCAAGAAACGGGCGTGGTTAACCGTTCAGAAGGGAGAGGCTGCTCATGGTCCATACAGATCTCTTAACCGGTCCGCACACACGCATTTATGATTTGGGCGGTCCGAGCAGCTCGCTCCTTTTTCCAAGAGGTACTCTCTTTTTCAAAAAAAAAACTGATACTCCCATCGCCGTCGTCCTCTCCATGTGCTCACCACTTCAGTTCAAATCTGACCATTCTTCGAGATTGTCCATCTGTTCCCGAGTCCGGCCATCAGTTGCAACGCCGCCATGTGATTGCCCTCTGGACGCTCACAAACAGGGTTGAATAACTCTACAGGGAACAACACTTTACCGAGGCACAGAGACGATACCGAAAAGCATTCACTTTTGCCACTGGTCTGCCACGACCACTTCCATACAAAGTTTGCTATCGCCTTTTTGGAAGTTTTCAGGAACTTGAGCATCACTGACAGACATTATCGAACTTTGGAGAGCATCGCCGGTACTGCCGATTTCCGTATATTTTAAATTTCCCCATATTTGCACCAAAAAGTGACCTTCGAGAAAATGACCTCACCGTCCTAAAGTGTGCTGATTTTTTATAAACTGACAATTAACTGGACTTTTATGTGACAACAAACCAGCCCGATTTTCAATGTCGAGGATCTTGTAAAGGCATTTGATTCAGATCGATTTTCCGTTGCGCAACGTCTGGAGTCATGGAAACCTGCGTTTTGATTCCGTCCGAATTCAGTTTGGTGTTAACGACGACCACCGACCGAAATGCCAACAAGTTTTACGAAATGGGTGTCCGTGTGTGGAGCAATCAATTCATACCAAAAAACTATCGCTTTTACCCCTTTCAAGGAACAATACGTCTAGATAAATTGGAAGTGTACAGCTATTTAGATGAAAAAGATGTAAGTATAACATTCATTACATTTAATTCGGGTGTTGCAGTAATTCTGATAGAGATCATAGCTAGCTATATCTTAATGACCAATTAAAAGATCTATTTATAAGCTCCATTAAAGCAAAATCAAAATGAAAACGTGTGCGAGGACAATTCTGTCTACACATGTACATGCATGTATACATCCAGGTATATAAGTTGGTAAAGGCACATAACTGATGTCAATTTATCGTGTCAATTAATAAATCGTAAGCTATTATTAACCGACAACGGAATTTACAAGTACAATAAATATATGACTAAAATCCTAATGTTTCTTTCAAAATCCCTGAACCGAACATAATTTTCAAATTTAATCTTTAACAACACCATAAAACCATAAAACACTTAAGTTGAAGATGTTTCAAACTAAAACTTCTAACTCAAACTAAAATTCACACATGTACATGAAAGCACATACTGTAAATGTAATTATTTGTACAATAAGTTAGGATCCTGCTCTTGTATCACTAATAGCATGACATTTACGGTATATGTTTTCACATGTTTCATTGAAATTAACTCACGCATAAAAATTGTAATAATTATAAAGTGTGCAAATAGATCGTTAAGAATACACAGGTATATGATGGCGTATCCAATTCAATTCAATTCTTTACCCTGCAGTCAGTACAATAGTATTATGTGGCAGGGACGATCATTATACAATTTAAGTCAGACTAAGCAGCAGTTTGGTCATGATGGACCACACATCACAATTTTAATTAATTTTCCCGTAATTACAGGAAATATTTTGACCTTGCAAATTATAATATTTTATCCCAACACCAGTAAAGGTGAAATTTGCAAATGTATGCAGATAGTATGCAGATAAGGAAGTAAGAATACTGTACTGTTTTGGGCGAAATATGAACGAAATATTTGCACATGAACATTCAGAAAAGAAAGGAGAGGGGAAACGCAGCTTAATTAGTATAGAAAGTATACACTTAACAATAAACAAGGTCTCATTGTCTTAATCTTTCGGGTCCTCTCAAAGGCCCCAAACGACCGTCATAATTCGGCAATTAAGCCATTGTCGCTCTCTTAAAGAAGCACTTTGTAAAGGACAAGAGGGGAGATACCGGCAACAGAACGAATTGATTTTCCTGAAATGCGACCCGAGTTTTATAGAAGCATCACTTCCGACAAAATGGGCATTTCACTGCAATAAACTCCAAATATAACTGCAATAAACCGAAGGCCTCTTCCATAAAATGTGACAAACAGAATCGAGAATGGTTTGAATTGTACCAACTGAAATCGATTTTGTTTCGGCAGTTTTTGAAACACACTTCTCAAAAGTCGTCATTAATTCTGCTTCAAATTCAAAAATGACCTCATAAGACGGGCAAAACGTCATTGTTTGTTTCGTAAAATTTTAAGTAAAGGACTAAGCACGATGATTATGCTGATCTTGAATTTCTTAATTTTTCCCACTCATGCATTACCGGATCGATAACCATTTCTCCTGGTCACAGGTGGTCTGAGGTGCATGGCATTCAAGGATGGATGGTTTCACAATTAACCTTACAATTTATGCTAACGCAATGCAATTAAGATAAAGTTTAGAATCCAGTGTGTAACATCCTCCATTTATTTTGCATTTAATAAACGACCCAAAGGTATGGTACTCCAAGTGACTCCCAATTTTTCCGCGGTTAATTAATTTTTTTTCTTTCAAGTCGTTACTCTTTCCCAGTTATGTTCATTTGCTTATAGAAGAAACCAAAAATGCAATTATTAACAGTATAAAACTACAATGGAACCTCAATAAGACGAAGTGGCCTAATACAAATTTCTGATAGTATAACGAGCCAATTTCCAGCCCCCGTCCGACCTCTAATTATGCGTCTGACTTCATATACAGCAAAAGCCGCTAATTCGCTCAGGTTGGTTTCAGCTATTTTTTTAATCGAAATAAGCGATGATCGAAGTAAGCGATGAACGTCAAAAAACACGCTAAACATTGACCTTATCAAAATAATTTGCTCTTTTAAAAATAGGCCTACATATATTTAATCCTACATATGTATTTACATGTGTTTAAAATGATACTTATTATTAGTAGATGTTACTAAACGGCAGAAATTTCATGTTCTAAATAACGCAAGAAATCCATCTGAGTATGCAGCCGCTGATGCATTCGATGCTTAGATGCACGCTTGTATAATTGTCCAAATGTCCAAGTGCTTGTATGAAAGCTGCTCAACATTTTTTCACATGTTTGCGTTATCTAGACACGTGGTAATTTCATCGAATTAAGTGATGAGATGATTCAATTAACCGGCTTTTTAACATAGGGCAGTATAGCAAAAATCCGTTCCGACGGTTTTGATCGAAAAAAAAAACAAAAAACGGCTGATCGGATTATGCGTGATCGAATTAAGCGGCTTTCATTCTAATGGGGGGGGAACGGTTTAAAACGCACAAATGTTTATGTCCCTTGAAAGTCGTCTTAACAAAGTTTGACTCGTTCGTATGCATGTATACATTGTACTCGACTGAAACTTCGGTCAACCTTTAAGCTCTTTTTTATGCAATTTATTAAGAATTATGTTTCATTACATTTTTCCGACTAGCGTTTAGAAAGAGGTGAAAAAAGTGCAAGTTTTTTTAACATGCGCAGCAGCAAAAACGTTACAGATTTTTTTTTTTTTTCATTCCACTATGTTGACTCTCTAAAATTCCACCTAGTATTGTATGGCAACAATGGCCATTTCTATTATAAAACTTGCATCTAAGCTCTTTAATTAATACAAAAACCTAAGCTTTATGCACTAAAATTGTGTTCTCTTAGTAAACTGATTTGACAATTAAAAAACAACGAGCGATTTTCGCTACGGTTTAATGTAAGCTACCAATTCTTTTCACGGCCATGAGTACCAGGGATCATCGAAGAAAACCTTGCAAAAAATTGCGTTTCCGAAAATTAAAATACATACTATGGATACAAAAATATAATAATTCATGCTGGACACATTTCATAAAAAGCAAACAAAAAGGAGTACTTTTTGAGTTCTGAGTAAACTGAATTAATGTAATAAAATTAATATAATTTCAATTTGATATTATTTGCACAAACAGTTCCCATCATTTAATTCTAATCAAAACTGGTTTACGAGATGTAACCACGAAATACAACTATATACATGTACATAGCATATGCACATTTAAAGCTATTACTTCATAATATTACTCCTGGAACATTTAACTCATTTAAAAGAAAACTACTGTATATGCATTTCTACAGTTGAAATTAACGTACTGTAAATCTTCTAGAACAACTCTTTCCGAAAGAAACCACTTAAACTTAAAGACTAATAATTTAAACCACATTTGCATTTGCATACATTCATTATAGATAAACAACGAAATTAACAATTGAAATACATGCTTTATAGTTTTAATTTGAAGTGAGACGCACCTTGTCAAGTAAACTTGCAAAAAGATTTATTTGAAAAACCATCCTTCCATGGATCTTTACTATATAGCATTTGCTACAGTATCTTCCATGAAACGTTTTTTTTTGTGAGGTCATTCAAAATAGGATGATCATCATTTGCTTTATTATAATTATTATTATTAATAGATGCGTAACTTATGAATAACTTTGTCAAGAATGGTGTGAAAATAGTATAATGATAATTGTAAAATAAAATTACTACTACTATCATTCATCTATTTCTACCTATATATATATATATATATAAAATACAAAACGACGCCATCTTTTTCGTCGCTTGCTGGCTGGCTGACTGGCTTTGATATTAATGGACACTCATGGCACACCCCCACAGAGCGTTAACTCCAGGAGGAATTCCAAGGCCATAAATCTTTTCAATTTACCACGGGACCATAAAACTGTCAAATCAGTTCTCCCCCCACTCGGGGTATATCCAGATCATATAGCTCCATCTGTTGGAGACAAGGACAACTAAATATAACTCCTGATCGCATAAAAGAGGTTAAAAAATCAAACAGCAATTTTTACTCGGGCAAGGCCGGGTTTTTCCGCTAGTGTATAGATATATCATTGGGTAATAATAACACGTAGAGGTTTAAAGCAAACTCATTGTTATATAGTAAATAAATTATTTTAAAATGAACAAGTTCATTTCCTGCAAGCAGTCGAGTATACGTACAAGAAAGAGTGGAAGTTTGGCACACACAAAAAAACTATGATTTAAACATGAAATGGGAGAGATTGATATCAGCGTGCAAACTTAGCATGTATCTGTCCACTTGCAGTAATTGATTCGTAAGATTTTCCCACATTGCTCCGCAAGGATACATGTATATATATCGGTCAGTAACTTTGTGATTAATATTCATATTAAGCTAATGCAATTACGGAGAAAAATGCAAATTCTTATTGTTTGAAATGACCGCACAAGTTAAGCGTTACGGCGAGTTTTAAAACAAATGCTTCCGTATCATTAGTAGACCCTAAATTAAATGTAGATGTGAAACTGACATAGTCCAGTATGCGCATATCATTATTGGATTGTGGAAAGGAGCTGAAATTAACATGAAATGAATTGCAGCCCCGCTTTTGATATGTCACGTTGCCTGCTGCAAAACCGTGAAATTTGCTCAACATTTATTTTTTCAAATAAATAATACGTTCTCTGTATGAGGTCGAAAAAATAAATGTCGAATTAACTGCGAGTGCCGCAGTAGGCAAATAATAAAACAAAAGCAAAACCAGATTCGCATCATATGCTCGAGCTTCACGGGTACATTTTTGCAAGAAAGAAAAGCACCAGGGTCTGCTTAACCCTATCCCAGTATACGTTAAATATTTTACACGCGTAAAAGTTCGGCTAAAAAATCAACTAAAACAAATCACTGTAATATACAAGTGTATAATGTGCACATTGTGTGCCGGTGTGGTACTATGCAAATAGGGCCTATCCGTTATAAAAATACACTTTCGCATTGTACTCGGGAGTAATTATATCTTGTTCCAAGGTCGGGTTAACGTACCACATGCTGGTAAGTCAGTAAAAAAACGTAAAGCCATATTTGAATAGATTTAAAACTGCGTGTAATTCCAACCTTGTCCACATCAACCCCTATTTAAAAGTATAAACTATTCTTTTATTCAAATTAGCATACCGAATGAGACAATTTCGGTTGCTTTTGGATTTTTTTCCAGCATAACCTGCATAACCCATGTTATTAAAATTAGACTATTCAACCCCGACTGTGTTCATGTACATACTGTATATCTTTGGTATATTGACAAGCCCCCTATTAATTTAGCAAGAATCGGTTGTAATAATCGTGCAATCTTAGTTTAATGCTTGTGGTTAGTAGTCTGAAAAGCTATAGCATGCTGAATAGCAAAGAACAGTGGAATCTAAACTGCTCAACGACTCAGCTGTCGTTTCGGAAACTTTTGAATTTGATATACAGGTATTTATAATAGCGTTCATGGATTTAAAAACTTGTTCAAACATGTTTTTTTTAATATAAATACATGTATAAAAGCGATCATACCCCCCAATGGTGTTGAGGAGCCTTAGCAGTGTATCCAGTTGTGGTTGCTGTGAAACAAGGTTGACCCCTTGCAGGTTCAACATATAGCAGCTGATCGGTACAATGGATTTTCCAACGAGTTGGCCAATCACTATGAAATTGCATTGTAATGTGGTTGTTGATTATGCGTGTATTTCAAGTTGTTTCTTAATTGTTGCATGTTATTTACATAATTATTTTCTCGATGTCCTTAAATCATTTGAGCAAAAAAGAAAATTATCAACTATATACATGTATATACAGGGTTATTACAAATGAATCATAAGGTTTCAAAAAGATATATTTTGGAAAGTATTACAGATACAATAGTAAATGGCACATGAAAAAAAGTTAAAATGTCCATGATTTTAATCATACCATCATAAATGTTCAATGTGAGATTCTCGTATCACATAAAAGCTGAAGTGTGTCCCTATCAATGCTGTTCACAGCAGCTCGCAAACTCTAGCACACAAAACGCTTTCTGCTGCATAGACGCCATTTTGGATACTTGGTTCGTGCTGCCACCTGGGCGTTTAAAGCAAACTTTGCAAGTGCGCATTTTAAACTTGGACTTTTTTTCCTTTCTTTTCGTGTGTCATAACATGTGCAATACTTTGTACTGTATATATTTTTCAAACCCGATGATTCTTAAAGAAAATGCATGATCGTAAACTTTAAATGCCTGTTATGTACAATGAACAAAATCAATCATTTTTTAACCAAGTTGATGTTCGGCTGCATGAGTCCTTGCTAAAAAAAAAATTGAAAATTTTCGTTTAAAGAATTATCATATAATATTTCATATACTGACGTAGAATCAAGTCTGGTGTAGTTTTAAGCGACATCCTCAAATAAGTATAACTAAATACATGTACGACGACCAGATTGCTTTATACATAGCAACGTTTCGGCACCATGTGCCTTTATTCAAGCCTCTAACTATTATTTCAATAGTTCAAAACTAAAATAAGGGAAGTCGAAAAATATAAATAGACGATCCCTCGTTGAAATTAATTTCGTAAAAAATTTCATCGTTGACATATTATGGTCGAATAATGAGCAAAGCAAATAAGATGCAGCTTATCCAATAATCAGTAGAATGAATTCGCTTTTTTTGAGAAAAGCCAAGATGGCTCATTAGAATCAATGTTTCCGTTTGCTAAAATTCATGCAGATGTTTCATATTATATTTCATCGGACCACGCAGTGCAGCGCATGGATTAGCATTTCAACTCGTCATGCAGCCGTGAAAATAGCATCAGAAACCGTTCTGACCACACCAATCTCCTATTATTTTCCATCAACATCCCACTAGATGTTATCGTTCTGATGGAAGAGCCACGAAAGCTCAACTCTAATTCGAGAAGATGGGAGTCATTATTTCTATTTTGAATCTAAACGTGGGACGCATCGCACAGACTAATTCTTAAACGCGATACCCATGCAAATAAAATTACATTAAACTTGATGAAAATTTCAGTAAACAGATTAAACCGCGCGCGGGGATGCTTAACACTCTGCGTGTACAATCTTCCTCCATAACGTAATCTTCGTGGGTAAAAAAATAATAAAAATCTTCCATCTTACACGCACTCTACATGCATGCGAAGCTGGCTGTTCCAACCCCCGAAGTAAAATCCCTATGAGTTTTGCTTCGGCCACGGCAGAAAGCAGTCCTGAAAATTGCAGATAATAGCCTGGCTTCAGTCACGCCTTGGCCTCTGGCATTATTAAAGCAGTGTGCGCTGACCATAGCAAGCATTACCATCTAACGACTCCTCATCTCCCCTGCAAGACCCTTCTTTCCATTACACATTAAACCACTTCATCTTTTTTTTTTTACTCGAGGAATACACGTACGTAGAAGACAGCTCGCTACCTTATTTTATAATTCTCCACCCATTCCTTATTTTTAATCCCTCCTCGACGGAACTCGGCTATGCATATGCTTAAATCATGGCTTCTGCAACTGCAGACGCTGCGCGCTGGATGACCGTCCAGCCCTAGCTCAAGGTACTATATCCGGTCATCCATTTCCATCATGGCCATTGGCTCGCGCTGAGCGCACGAATGGTTCCGCCTCGCGTGCAAATGCTGCTACTCACTCACGTATTGCTCTGACCCCTAGCGCCCCTCGGCATCATGCGTGCGTAACGTGCAACGTACGCAATTTCCTAACCTTACCCATAGAGTAAAAAAAATTACGTTCGGCCCAAAAGATATATATGGTGGTCTATGAAAATAAGGAGATTCGTCAATGCAACGAGGGCAAATTCCCCTTTACATGCATGTGTATAGCCTATACAATGTATGTTGATTATCAGAAGTCAATCGTGCGTGTCAATTCAAAACGTGACCAAGAGGAAAATCAATGCTGTCGATTGATGACTCCTTATGTCATTCCTTGACAATTCGTCAACTTGAGTACGTGTTCACGTGAGAAGCTGATATGAGTTGGTCGCAATACTTTTCCAAAAAAAATTAAAGATATGCTGGTGTCGAAATTAATATCTCTCTCGCCACCCATCCTTTTTTTTTTTAATTTTCACGACCTATGTGGTGTACTTTATTGTTCGTGATTTCCTCAACATGTCGTTTATCAAATTAAAAAAGCGGTAATTGACGAGATTGAACGGGAATCACCGTTCAATCTCGTTCTACTTTGTTGATTGTAATGCCATCCGTGTTTTGAATTTACAAAGATTTTAATTGCTGGCAGCTTTCGAATGAGTACAAACACGATTGCTTTATTTAAAAGAGATGTCAACTGCACGTTTCAATCAGTTTGCACATTAAACGTAACAATACTATTGGATATTTTTGCACTCACTGTACATGAACATGTTTTTGCTCACCAGCAACCCCGTAGTGCATGTATGTCTTTTTTGGCAACAACAGTTTACCAATAGGCCTCTTGACGCTAGAAATTCTTTGTCTGGAATTTTGCAAAAGATCGACAATCTTGATTCTTGACCTACTCCGAGGACATTTCATCATAAGTTTCTCTTTCCATGCAGTGCATTGCAAGACAAACAATTTTTTTTTTTTTGTAAAAATTCAAGTCATAAATAACGTTTTAGGCATAAAGTTCAAATTCTTCCTAATTTTGGTGTAATTTATGAAGTCGCTGCTTGCAGAAGGAGCGAGTGCAGGAACAAATTTCCCAGAGCAAAACCAGAGAGTCCTGCAGGACTAGTTTATGATACGTATGTGCATACAATTCTTGGATCTTTCTGAGCAAAAAGCCACAAGTGTTACTGGTTCTGAATGTCTAAATACGAAAAGCGAATTCCACGGCGGAAAAACGATGTTGTAACTCTGTATGATGTCCACCAGATTAGTGCGAGCATATCTTTTACGACCTCCTGAATAATTCGCATGTGGTGACATATTGCCTTAAAATTATTATGGCCGGTTAGCACACGGGGTGCTTCGCATTTCTTGCACCTTTCTGCAATATTCGCGCTTGTTTATATACGCTTCTCCGGAGTGTTTGTAGTTATAAATACTGAACAAAATCGCTTGAGAAAAAGTATGATATACCAATGACTGCTGTGATAGCTACATGTATAAATTTAGTGAAAAAAACTGCTTTGGTCACCACGGGTCTAACAACACATTTTTGCATTCGGAAAAGTACGTTTCGTGTTTTTTTTCGACATGCCTGATTTTCATATGAAAATAGCAGACTGGCGGTTTGCATATTGTTCACTTCGAAATAGAATAAGTGAAAAACTGTCCATAACTAAAGTTGTTGCTAACAAGGTCGAAACGGACCCATGGTTTAACGAGGGAAAAAAATGTGGGAACAAGTTCTCATTGGGCAAACGCGCTGAGCGCACATACATGTATATTTAACGATACTCGCGAATAGAAAGTTTTTACTGCTCCATAAAATCCATCTAACTTTGAACCACCTATAGTTTATTCACTTTTAGAACACTAACAAATCCAGTGTAACTCAAATGGAATCTATGAATATTCAATGATACCTGGATTTTCAATTCGGTTTGTCAAGTGATGGTACTGCTATTAGCCTATATGCAACAAACTTATAAAATCAACACATAAGAAAAAATGTTTTGTCAGAAGTCTAAAGATTGGTTTAAATACTAAATACTAATTATACTACAAATTACATACTGCATACCAACCTTATAGATTGTTATACACTTTATTTTCATTTTAGATAGTCATTATATAATATTGAAATGGCCAAAACTAGGAAGCTGACTGAGGACTAAATCTATAAATTTAGCATACTAGGGAACCCATTTAGTTGGAAACAAAAAAAATATACTCAATATATAATGTATTTATCTTTCCGTTGTTTTGTTAACTACGTATTGTTGCATTCAATAAGATATTATCGCCAAATGACAAATTAAACGTAACGGTAATTGAGAGGTGCATCAAGTATTCTAAAGAAAATTCCACGAAGACATTTACAGTATATGTATGTGAATAAATGATAAATTACCAGACAGACCCCAGAAATCAAACCACATAATGCCAATGTGTCCAATGGCTTCTTTGACATTGCGAAACAGAACTAAATGAATATTCTGTTTAAAACATTTACTGTTAATTCGAACCGTAGTGTTGAATAATGTGTGCCCCATAAAGGGATGCCCATCATTTTCTTTGTCTTTTATAAAGGAACAATTAGGGCTCTATCATCCTCCCCCCTTGCTGACCACAAATTCCAAAGCCCCTCACACGGTAAAAGCTATTCTCAGACTCCCGACTTATTTAAGCTCATAATAGCACCTGTGTTTTCTATAACGTGCGAAAACAAAATTTTCTTTCCTATAACCTCTAAAGAAATCAAGGTTCGCTCTAATAGCAATGCCGACCTTAACACGGTTTTAATGAGATAACTTCCTCTTAATTAAATCTTTTTAAAGCGCCATGTTCAAGCTTAGCTTGTTCGCGAATTTGTGCGTGGAATTATCACGTCGTTTTAAATCAAATGCGCAACCATGTGAATAAACCCTCGCAGTTTTATACTTTTCAGCTTTTTATCAATGCTCATGCCTATATAGACATTTGGGGAAATGAAAATGTTTCGAGTCATTTTTATGTTCAACAACGCGTAGTACATGCGTGACATTGTCCTTTCATGATAAGAAATTGGTATAAAAACGCAGATCAGCGCCTTTGCAAATGATGCTTGAAACCATACCTCGCCCTGCATTAATTTCCTGGGATTTCCACATCAGCGTTAATATCATCCGTATAAACATTACTCGCGGACGAAGGACGCAATGAGTTTAAGAACAGTGCTGGAGATGAAATTCATAATTAAATGCGTACTAAAGAGAAGTACATGAATATTAAAACTTAACAAAGGCCACCCGTTTACAATTAACGTATGTGTTGGTGTGAACACTAAGGTGTTGCACTCATTTTCACGCTTTTAAATACTTTTGAATGTAATTACACAATTGCATGGCCCACTCACTAAGACATTGAATATTTTAAAAACATTATAAAGTTTATCTTTTAAATCCTGCGAGCTCGCACACCATTTTTGAAACAATAAAAATTGCAAAACGCACCATCTCACGTTACGAGAATTAGTCTTTGGCCGTGCTAAGAAACGTTTAGTCAATCGAATCACCTTAATTACACCCGTTTTTTTTATCTAGTTGAGCATTTTTCATTGTTAAACGTTTAATTATCACTTGCCTAACAGTATGTGGCTATGGCACACGCCCATAAAAATCTATTGTTCAGCCATTCATATAGCAGGCCTGCCCTAAATGTGCGAATGCATGCAAATTTTAGTCGAAGTTCATGATTGAGTCGCGCAAGTTTACAATAAAAACTACACGTATGCGGCAATTAACCTTGACCAAAACTCACCTAATATGGTGCTATTTTTTCCGAAAAATTGTCTCGAAATTAAACGTAGTTTTTATTGAAAATGTGTACAAATACACACACTTCAGCGCATGCACTATAATTGAGTCATTACAACTTTTTATTCGAATGGACTATTTAAACGTTTAAATGCTTTAAGGAACTGTAGGTGAGATAAAATTTGCCTTCTGTAAGCTTAAACAATTAATGTCAGTAGCACATGTACAATGTATAGTGGGTGAAACGAAGACAGCCTGCAAGTACATTGTGCAATAGCATGACAATAGACAATTGGACCTTTTGTCACTAAAAGGATATTAAATAAACTAAAATTGTATAGGCATTTAGTGTTATTTATTGCATTATTATATGCACGATTTATATGGTGATCACTAAAACGCAAAATAATCCACGATTAAAAAAAAAACCTATACTAATGCACAGTACAATATTTACATAATTTCACTGGATCTGGTTTACGGAGGGCAATAAGACATGCAGGTGAAGTTTATGTTAAGAGTATTTTGGCGAATTCGGCTCATCACACCAGGTGCAGTTACAGTTTCTTGCGCGATGCGACCTCTAGACGCCTAGACGATTATAATCCGCCATGTTGGATGCACCGCTGCCACCAGCTCCCTTG